>PVKM010021760.1:0-10220 GCA_004027735.1 Carollia perspicillata | reverse complement strand
GCTGCGGAGTGGGCTGCGGGGGGGCCCTGTGCTAGGACCGCCTCTACTGGCGGAAGGCACTTCTCCAGCGCGCTCCGCCAGGGCGCTCCGCCAGCAGGGAAGGGCTCCTCCACGTTTCTAAGCACTGAGTTACCACAGGGAGAAACTGGGACCTCTCCCCTGTCCTCTCCTGAGGCTCTGCTCTTGGGAGGGGGCACCCCTCAAGCTGTCACTTTATGGATTGTCTGTGCAATTACATCCACCAAAGACCTTTGTTGGGGGGGGGGTTGTTCAGGGAGAGGTCCTAAGGGGCCCTCTGAAGCATTATTGCCTGACTTTATGCCACCTGCTTCTTCCTTATTGGGGCTCAGGAAGGAGGTAGGCAACCCCCTAAAAGGGGAGGCCCCCTTATTACCCACCCCTCCCCTTTGGCACAGCTGCCCCTTGGGGGTTTGGAGCTGGGCTTTGGGGGCCAGGGCTGGGCAGCAACAGTCACTGCCTCGGTCATCTGGGGGGCTGTGCCTTTGATGTTAAAATAAAAATCCACCCAGTGCTGTCTGTGGCGTGTGTGTCAGTGGGTGTGGGGGGCTGAGGCCTTGGGGGTCAGATTGACAGCCAGCGGGGCCTGGGACCCACCCTTCTTGGTAAGAGGGGACCTTCCTTTGGCTTTTGGGTGTGAGCAGTGTGTGTGTGTGGGGGTAGCAATCACCTTAGGTGTGTGTCTGGACAGCTCTGCCGTGTATCATTTACAATTCTCTCGGTTACAAGTTAGAGAAAACCCAGCAGAACTGGCTTCAGCAGAACAGGAGTTTTAGGCTCTTGTAACTACACAGTCCAGGGGTAGCTTCAGGCAAAGCCTGATCCAGGTGCAAACATGATCAAGACTAAGCTTCCCAGTCAACTTTTTATTCTGTTTTCTGGGTGGTGTTGCCATTTGGAGAACTCTTCTTTTGGCCATAAGACAGGTGTCAGGTGCTCCAGGGGCCAGTGGGATGGAGTATTTAAAACTTTGTTTCTGCCTTGGCTGGTGTGGCTCAGTGGATTGAGCACTGGCTTGTGAACTGAAGGGTCGCCAGTTCGATGCCCTGTCAGGGCACATGCTTGGGTTGAGGGCCAGGTCCCCAGTTGGGGGTGTGCAGGAGGCAGCCAGTTGGTGTTTCTCTCCCACATTGATGCTTGGTTCTCTCCTCTGCCTCCATCCCTTCCCCTCTCTCTGAAAATAATAAATAAAATCTTTAAAAAACCAAAACTTTGTTTCTATCATAAATGCTGCTGAGACAAACAAGTTTGTAGACAAATCTGTGCATTGTAACATAACTAATCCCCACTGGCGTGGCTCAGTTGGTTGGGCATCATCCCGCAAACTGAAAGGTCGCTGGTTCGATCCCCAGTCAGGGCACGTGCCTGGGTGGCGAGTTTGGTCCCCAGTCAGGGCGGGCACAGAAGGCAGCCAGTCGATGTTTCTCTCCCTCTCGTTCTCCCTCCTTTTCCCTCTCTAAAGTAAAAAATAAAAATAAAATAAAAAAGAAATGGCATCAAAATGTAAATAGCTTATCATCGCCTGTCTTAAACTCAGAAACGGGTTGTGAATACGCATGGGGATGATGATGGTGCCATTTTTTTTGTACTGGCGTATATTTCCGTGTATGGATACATTAGGACTTATTTAGACTGCTTATTTAGACATTTTTGGCCAGTTGGGCTGTTTTCAGTTCCTTGCTATTTTAAGCAGTTCTGCAATGACCATCCTTGTGTCTACACCTGTGCTCACCTGTCCAAATATTTCCTTAGGATACATTTCCTAGAAGTGAAGTTAACGGGCTACAAGATATGCACACACACTTCACAGGCTCTGACATGTGGTCAAACAGCCCGTCAGAAGGAGCCTACCGTTTCATAGGGCTTGCGGCAGCATGGGCGAGATCCAAGATGTGCTGTCTCCTTGAAAATGAAATGAGGCATCTCACCAGCTGGACGGGCCCGTGCTCATCCACCCACCCCAGTTCTTCATGGCAGAGCTCTTGGTGGTCTCCAGAGGGCCTTCTTCTCCGAGCCTGGAGTCTGGCTGGGCCGTGATGGTGGGGGAGGAGTGTGGCCCAGCAGTGGGGTGGGGAGGAAGGCCCCCCCTACTCCCCATGCAGGGACAGGCTGGGGCATCTGAATGGAGGAGGCAGAGGGTGAAGCCTATGGAGGTCCCAGGGAGAGGGGCACAGACAGGGCGGGTGAGTGTGGTCAGGAAACACCCGAGCCCAGCAGAACCCGGAGCCGTGCCACAGTGGGTCCAAGCCCTGGCACTGCCCTCCCAGACGGGCAATAGGGACTGAGCCACTGCGTCCTACGTGTGCCCTGTCTCTCGGACGAAGCAGGGATAGAACAGTACCGGTCTTGGAAAGACGGAGGGCACAGCAGGGTCCCTGGAAGGCACCCCGCACACTGGAAGCCCTTCACAAATTGCGGCGTAATTTTTTTTTAGTTAAGAGAACTGGGGTATCAGGATCAGTCCAGGTCTGATCCTGACAGTGACCCCTGTCCAGGCAAGTGAGAGGGGGCACTTTCCCCACCCTCCTGGCAGCCCACAGGGCCGTCTTCCCAGCTCCTCCCGAGTGTCCAGGGGTGTGAGGACCAGATGGGCGCCCCAGCCCTGCGGCTGGCACCATCCAGTGTGAGTATGAGTAGGTCTTTCAGCCTCCCCCGCCTGACGTGGCGTCAGCAGCTTGGGAACAAACAGACCACCTGGGAGTGGGTGGTGGTGGGAACCCACCCCTGCTTGGTTGAGCACATGAATGTGCAAGTGTGAATGTGAATGTGTACGAGTGTGCATTTGAGCAAAGCATGTGTATTGTGTGTGTTTAAGTATATGTGAGTGAGTGTGCATATATGAGTGTGCCTGTGTGAGTGTGTCAGCATGCTTTCCCGGCTCGCTGGGGGAGGCACAGAGCACAGGGTAGAAGCTTTGCCACAAACCCCTCATTCTTCCCGCTTCTCCCAACCCCAGGGCCCAGATTCCAGCTGCACTCCACTGACCGCAGGGGTCTGTGGGACTGGATGGAAGGCGCAGGCTCCAAGGCGCAAGGGGAGCAGAGACCGCACCAGAGCTCAGCCTCTGGAGCCTCTGCCGGCTGCAAAGCCCGGCCCCTTGGGCTCGCAGCTGGGCTGTCGCTCCTCTTGGATTTCTGGAAACAAGGTACGGGCTTCTCAGCAGGAAAAGCAAGGAGACCAGCTTCCATTAGGTGCGTCTCCCAGCAGCCCCTGCACTTGGCAGCTGCCCTGCTGGGGCCAGGGAAGGTGGGTGGGCTGCAGCCAGCCGGGAGGTTTGCGGGGGGGGGGGGGGGGTTTGCTGTGGGTGAGATGCACACAGCAGCCACCAGGCCAGACCTTCTGGGGCCCCCTGCCTCCTGCTGCTCCTCCCCACCGCCCATCCCTTTGTCTCCCTGGGGCCCGGGAGACAGTTATGCTCAGAAGGAGACTCTGGGACACCTGGACACCTGAAACCACTGGTTGAATGACAGCAGGGAAGAGGCACATTGGGTCCTTGGGCCCTCTGTGTCCAGCTGAATCCGATTCCTGGGGGTCGGGTTGGGAATCTGCTCTAGTAACAAGCTTCCCTGGCGCACGGTTTAGGGCCCCCTAGCTCACCAACCACCAACCTTTCCTGATGGGGTGACCTCGGCCTACAGAGGGGAGGGGACTCATGCACAGTCCCAGGGCTGCAGAACAGCAAAGCCGGTCTCCCGATGCTCCACTCATGCTCTCCTGCTCGTCGAGCCCTGCTGTCTGCAATGTGGAATTTTCCATGGGGACGCAGACCCAGTTTTATGGTAGGAGCTCTCAGAAAACAGCCTCTCTGCCAGACATTCAGGCCATCGCCACTTTATTGGAAGCAGGGTATGCTGTGGAGCGGGGCATGTCTGCCGTGCCCCTCCCCCCGCCGTGGTACTTTCCTGCTCAGTGGGGGCCAACAGGTGCCTGGCAGAGCCCGCTCACTGACAGATACCCGCACAAACCTGTCACCAGGCAGGCTGCAGGGAGGACACGGGACACAGAGGGAGCTGGGAGAAGCTGCCCTGAGCCCCTGGTCCCCCAGTACTGGTGGGTCAGCAGGGGAGGCATTTCTGCCCTGAAGGAGTCGCAGACGGTGCAGCTCAGTGCTCTTCGAGCTTCTTCACAAGGGCTTCCATGTCTTGCTTCTCCCCTGCCCGCTCCGGGGCTCATGCAGAAGGCGCGGGTGCCGGGCCCAGAGGAAGTGTCTTTCATTGCCTGTGGAAGGAGAAAAGGCTTTTAGGATACTTCCTTCACCACCACCAAGGATAATAATGACGTTGAACCCATTCATCGGGTCTTGTTATGTGCCAGGCGCTGTGCTCGCTCCGTTCCGTGCCGTCCAGAGGCAAACCAAAGCCATCGTTATCACCGCTGCTGGCAGGAAATAGTAGTAATCGCTGAGGTTATTGGGCGCTTGCCCTGTGCCAGGAGCCAGGCATGGGGCCAAGGGTTGTCCGCAGGTGGTTTCGTTCCATGAGTAGGTTCTACTTTGTTATTATGTGTTATTGTTCCATTTTACGGATGAGGAAAATGAGCTCCGAGAGGTAAGTTGTCCAAAGTCACGCCATGGCACCCAGGCATGTCGGGCCTGGAACCCAAGTCTCTCTACTCCAGAGCCTGAGCTCCTAACCACCGTGCTATTCCGTCTCTCAGAGTTACCTTTCGTCTCTAAGACAGTTCTTCTGCTGTAAGTTGCAGCTTCCTCGGCACCTGGGGTCTGCCTCTTGCCTCAGCTCACAGAGCATTCGAGCGGCCACTTCTGGGCTTTCTTTACTGGAGGCAGACACGTGGGCAGCCTCTGTTGCAATACAGCGTGCCAGTCGTCACGTGACGCGGTGGTTCCTCCCCCGGGCTCAGTTTCCGTTCTGGTACCGCAGTGTGAAGACCGTGGTTCAGCTACGCCAGAAACAGGGAGTGAGCGTCAAGTGTGTCAAGGAGAAAAGCAAACAACACAAACAAAAGATGGAAGAGGAGGTACAAACTCCCTGAAAACTCAGGAGACGGAGATCTTGAGGTCCCAGGAACCCGTCAGCTGAACGTTCGTCAGGCGGCTACAGTTTTACATAATTACTTGGCAGTGCAGTCTGGTCCTAGACTTGTTGAGGTGAGCGCCGCACATCGGGGTTGCATCCCAGGTGTAGAATGGGCTGAGTCCCCGGCGCTCTGCCCCTTCCTGTGATGCTGTGAGTACTGTTCCCGGAAATGCATCATTCTCACCTTGTGACTCCTCAAGAACCAGGAGGGACATTTACCTGAGGCTCTTTTTCCTTACTTGTGTCCAGTGCTCAAGAAAGCGTGCCAGAGGCTGCTTTTTGCTTAACCAATATCCACACCCCTGTCTGTTGGGTGTGTTAATGGGCTTTTTATGATACCAGACTCCTTAGCCTTTCAGAAAGAGGCCAGTAAGATGTAATCAAAAGTTACTGGGTGCAGTTTCTGGGAATGCTCTTGGAAGGAGGCTGACTCAGTGGGGAGGCATGTCCTTTTGCCCTTGTCCCTTTCTACTCCCTACTGCCTGGGATGTGGATGTGATGTCTGGAAATGCAGTAACTATTTTGGGATCATGAGGTGACCTCAAGCATGGGACCCTCATTGCAATGATAGCAGAAGGCGGGATTGAGGAACCTGGGTCACCGTGGCTATGGAGCTTCTATATTAACCCCACTGGCTGTCTCTCGACTTCTTTTAACATGAGACTACAATTTAACCTCCATCTTATTCTAGCCACTATTATTTTGGTTCTGTTACTTACAACCAGGTTCGGTTCTTTAATGATACGAAAGGTCTTGAGTACAGCCTTTTCCACCTGTATTCATGAATGAAGAGGAATTGGGTGTAGCAGGGTGTCCCTGAAGCGGCCATACTGGGGGCAGAGCCTGCTGTTTGCAGGCCTGGGGTCTCGCACTGGCCTGGTGCCATGTTCAGGAATGGATAAACATGTGGTTTCATCTCTTTGGACTGGAGGGGGAGAATAAAAGAGTTTGAAACAGAAGTGCCCAGGGGAGGCATGAACGGTGCAGGGGAGAGAGAGGGCTTGGAGCTAGAGACCTGCAGAGCTCTTTTTCTGAGAAGTGTTCAGCCTCACACTGGCTGGTGTGGCTCAGTTGGTTGAGTGTTGCTCTACAAAGTGAAAGGTCACTGGTTCGATTCCCGATGAGGGCACACGCCTGGGCTGTGAGCCAGTCCCCAGGCAGGGTGCGTGCAAGAGGCAACTGATTGATGTTTTTCTCCTTCTCTTTCCCCTTCCCTTCCCCTTACTCTAAAAATAAATAAATCTTAAGAAAAAAAGAAGAAGTGCTCAGCCCCTGGGCTCAGGCAATGTCTCTTCCTGGTCTGGGTGACAAAGGACAGCACAGCTATGGGGCGGGCACAGAGCCTTGCATGTCGGCCCCGATCCAGCCTGACCCTGACTCTCTAGGACTGGCCGCCCGGGGACCCGAGGGGCAGACCTGATGGCTGGTGGTGGGAGGGCAGCGAGGGGGTGCGAGTGGGGTCCTGCTGTCCTACAGGGCAGGGCCGTAGAAGCAGGGAACAGAGATGGACGAGGCCCGGGGGGAAGACAGGTTTGGGGCTGTTGGAGCAAACGTGAACCCTGCCGAGGGTGCGGAGGAGGGCCGTGGCCCTGTGGTGTGCAGCCGGGTGCTGGGAGGCCTGGCAATTTAGACGTGGATGTGGACACACTGCACTGCAGCTGTAGGTAGCTGAGCCTGTGAGACAGGGAGTGGGAATCTGATGAACTTAATTAACATCGTAAATTCTGCCCAGCTTCCTCCAGTGCCGTGGCTTCTGTATTACCTGGTGAGACTTCCCCCTTTGCAAGGCTGGCTTCAGCCACCGCTCCACTAAGATCCTGGAAGTTCACGGCCCTCTTTGCTGTCTTGGAGCTCACACCAAATTTTCTCAGTCTAGTCAATCTTTGCTTATGGAATCAGCAATTCAGCCAAATGCATTTAAAGGCATATACAACATTTGTTTGTTTGTTTGTTTAGTTTTAAAGCAAAACCTTCTAATTCAGTCTAAGCAGCTCTGTCTGGCCTACCATTTGCCAGAGGACTTCATTCCCAGACACACCGCTTTGCCAGTTGATACTCACGATAAAGATGCAAAACACACAGGCGGGACCAGGAGAACACTAGCCAATGTCTCTGCAATGTGTTAAGCATGGCCTCTCCTCTGAGTTAGGTGGCGGGATATTTCAACCCTCATTTTGCAGGCCCAGGATCTCAGGTAGGGTCTGGCTTGTGTTGACATGGCCAGTGGGCACCCAGTGCTGACCACAGAGGCTGTTTGACCACCCTCCAAATGATTAGCACCCAGGGTAGAGGGGCTCATTGTTAGCCAAAATGTGTAAGTGGAATAAAAGTGCAAGCTACAATACAGGGTCGCACGGAAGTAACACCTGCTTCAGTGTGGTTGGTAGGGCAATAATACGGGTGTAACAACTTGTAGTTTTAATTTGAACATTTCACCTAAAATGTCATATGGTGTGCTTGAGTGTGGTATTGTTGTTACTGAATTATACTCTCATGACTTTCTAATAAAAGATTTTGTAGTAAAAGGGGACGATATTTGTGCCAGACCCTGAATGTTGAGCGTCCACCCTGAGCCTGGCTTAGTACCAACTACCTTTGATATGTGTTTTCATTTAATCACTGTCCGTCCCTCCCACTTACACTTTCTTGAAAACTCTCGATTTTCTCGCAAGTGTCGCAACGTCCCTCTACTACCCAAGCACGTTCTAGGTCACACTTCAGCCAAAGTCACTGGAATGTGTGAAGTACACACTCCCTCCCCAGCTGTGGGCAATGAAGCCCTCCCCACCAAAATCACCTGCCCATCAGCTCAGGACAACATTATGTCGATAAACACAAAGTCCCCTCTGGGCAGATGTGTGCAGCTGGCAGAGGGAATGGGCACAGGGATGGCGGCACTTCCAGGGACATCTGGCCCAGCTGTAGGATAGACAGGGGCACCCAGGTCCAGGGCTCTGGTCCCCGGGAGTGTGGAGAGCTGGAGGGCTGTGATGCGGCTATGCTCCTTCTACGAGCCCTGACTGTCTGCAGGTGCCGTGAGCAGGCCTGGGAAAGGGGGTGTGGCCTCCCAGGGCCTGAGGTTCTTCTTGGCCTACCAGCTTCAGGGGGCACTGCTGAGGGTCTTCCTGTGACCTACATGGGGCAGGGCAGGGATGGGAGCGCGGAGTTGGTCAGGAGAAGGGAGAATGTCCGTGGGCCTCGCCGGACTCACTGGAGCTGAGGGGTGCTGAAGAGAGGGACCCCCATGGGAGCCCAATTTACACCCTAGGTCTGCATTTTGGCTCAGAGGAGAGGCCTCAGAAATCCCATGCCATGGAGAGCCCCCTGCATGGGGAGAACAGGCGGGCTCCCCGCTGCTGCTGGGAAGTGGCGGGGAATTGCCCTGAACGAGCATCTTGTGAATTGTGTCCTCTGGGGCTCGAGGTGCTTGAAGGTATAATAGATGCTCTGTAAAAGATTTTGTGATCAGCCTATAATCACTTTTGTAATCACTCTGTCACCTTTTGGAAAATCTCAAAGCCCATGAGTATATGAAAGGTTCTAAGAAGTCTGCATCGCGATGCCTGCCTGACTCGGGACTGCCCACTGCCTGCCCAGAAACCGCCAGGGATGGAGTACGGGGCTCCGGGAATGCGGGTGGGGGGCTGATCTGGATACGACCCCCTGTGAGGCTGGACGCTCTCTAGGAAACTGGCAGGCTCGGCACAGGAGGGGAGAGGTGTGAGGGGGAGGCCCAGTTCACTCAGGGGTGGAATTGCTGGGTCACATGGTAATTCTGGGTTTAACTTTTTAGAGTGTGCTGAACGGTTTTCCACAGTTGCTGCTCCATTTTATTTTCCCATCAGCCACGTTATGAGGGTTCCACCTTTTCTACGTCCTTGCCAACACTTGTTATTGTCTAGTTTTTGTGTTTTTAAAAAACTATAGCCACCTTAGTGGGTGTGAAGTGATATCTCACCTTGGCCTTGCATTTCCCAGATGAGGAAAGGTGTTTGAGCATCTTTCCACGGGGCTCATTTGCAGAGGAGCCGAGGTGTGTGGCCTGAGTGGCCAGAGGAAGAAGGCAGCAGTAAACGGAGGGGGAGGGTGCAGGGTGAGGACGCAGCATGACACGCTCACTGTGATGCGCCTGTTTGTCCTCCCAGGGGAGCGGTGGAACCGGCAGCTGGCAGTGAGCCTGTCAGCCAGGAGGGCAGAGCGGGAGGTCTGGGCTGAAGTGCAGGCTTAGATGTCACCACTGCCTGGCGCTATCTATCTATCTATCTATCTATCTATCTATCTATCTATCTATCTATCATCTATCTATCTATCTATCTATCTATCTATCTATTTATTTTTAAAGGGAGAGAGAAGGAGAGGGGGAGAAACACTGATGTGAGAGAGAAACATCCATCGGTGGCCTCTCTCACATGCACCCGACTGACTGGGGATCCAAACTGGCAACCTTTCCCTTTGCGGGACATGCCCAACCCACTGGGCCGCACCGCAGGGCTGTATGGTGACATTTAAACCCATGCGGATAAGGAGAGAAAGGCCTGGCATTGGCAGAGGCTGGGCTCCAAGGACCGAGGGAGGAGGTTAACCAGGGGGGCAGGGAGCGACAGAGGTCCAGGGCAGGGGGTGTCCCGGGGAGGGAGAGGGAGAGGGAGAGGGAGCGTGCTGCCGGAGGGGAGGTGCACAGCGCTCACAGCCCACCTGCTTGCGTGGGGCCCAGCGAGGTTGACAAGAGCAGCTTTGCTTGCGAGCCTGCCTGGAGTGGGTTTAGGAGCCAATGGGAGCGAAAGTGGAAAGAGACTAGAGACCACTCTTGGGAGAGGTTTGAGGGGTTCTCCTGCAAAGGGCAGGGGAGACATAAGATGGCATTTAAAGGGGGAGCGAATCTTTCAAATTTAAGGTAGGAGAGTCAAGAGCTGATGGGAAAGCTCAGCAGAGACGAAACACACGACGATGATGCAGGAATGGGGGGTGTGTGTGCAGGGAACTTACCGGAAGGATGTCCTTGAGCCAGAGGGACAGGAGATGGGCTCTGGTGGCAGAGTGGAGGGCCGGTTTGGGTAGCAGCCAGGACGGATCCTCTGAGGATCAGGAGAGAAGGCCCAGGAGGGCGGTCGTGCGGGTGGGGGCTGGGCTGGAGGTGGAGGAGGAAGGCAGGAGGAGGGAGGCAGT
>PVKM010021759.1:0-22332 GCA_004027735.1 Carollia perspicillata | reverse complement strand
TTGCTGCTTCTAGAATTCTCTCCTTCATTTTAATCTTGGTTAATGTAATTATGATGTGCGTTGGTGTGTTCTTCTTTGGGTCCACCTTCTTTGGGACTCTCGGAGCTTCCTGGACTTCCTGGAAGTCTATTTCCTTTGCCAGATTGGGGAAGTTCTCCTTTATTATTTGTTCAAATAAGTTTTCCACTTGTTGCTCTTCCTCTTCCCCTTCTAGTATTCCTATAATTCGGATGTTGGAACATTTAGAGATGTCCTGGAGGTTCCTCAGGCTCTCCTCATTTTTTTGAATTCTTGTTTCTTCATTATTTTCTATTTGGTTGTTTCTTTCTTTCTTCTGGTCCACTCCATTGATTGGAGTCCCAGTTTTCTTCCCATCACTCTTGGTTCCCTGTGCATTTTCCTTCATTTCACTTACTGTAGTGTGGGGCGGGGGCTTAGCCCACAGAGACCCCACATTTACCATGGATGAACATAATGCTACCAAGACATGATTTGCTTGGGGAGGAAAGATGGCTAGCTTCTCTCATGGGAGGAGGGCCCAGAGCCTCTTCCTGAATGGCTTTTTATTAGGTTCGTAACACACAGAGATGCAGGTAAAGCTCATCAATCAATGTCAGGTGGCAAGGATCAAACAATACATATCAAAGAAATCTGAGGGTTTAATCTGAGTCAGTCTCTGTCAGGTAAGGGGGTTGCAAAAAACTTTAGAAGACATACTCATTTTTCTCCCGGATCCTTAGCATATGAATGAGAGAGAGCTCTTAGCAAAGCACGTTTCACAGGACTTTACAAATTCTTTCTTATGCCCGATCACCCCGAAACCCACTCTAGCTGTCAGAGGGCTGCACCCCCTCCCCATCATAGATTCACGCTTAAGTGGATTAAAGCCATGAAGCGCTTCTCCCAGAGCTTCTCCCAGATGGAAAGGGGACTCGGGCTATGTCAAAATATCTGGGGGCGGGGGTGGGGGCGGGTTTTTCGCTGTCACTTGGCTACAGTCCCCGAGTCCTTTCTTGATGGCCTCCCACATGATCGTGTCTGGTTTGGGTTGCCCCTTCTCTGAGAGCTCTTACCCATTGACTCTGACTAACTGACCAAGCTTTGGGGGCTAGAGATGGCAGAGGCAGCACTCTTGCCAGGGAGATAAGCTTTGTTTCCTCAGTGGCTCACAGTCCAGAGGTCACTCACTCAAACTTAGCCATGGGGGGTTGTTACAACTCCTGAAACCAGACAGAGTGGTTCCCAACAGTGTAGCCTTCATTTTTTCATCTAATTTGTGGCCAAAATCAACCAGTTCTGTGAGCATCCTGATCACCAGTAGTTTGAACTGTGCATCTGATAGGTGGGCTATCTCTTGGTGGCTTAAAAATAATGGCTGGGGCTTTAATTTATTCATTTATTTGAGCCATTTTTGGTCAGGTCACACCTGTTACATATGGGTGATGGAGCCTTAGGTGTTCACCAGGGCGGGGCAACCCAGTCTCTAGGTTGTGATGCTGTATGTGGGGGCAGGGTCAGAGAGGTAACAATGGCGCTTGTTCTGCTCTCTGTCAGATTTCAGTCCCCTCTGCCCCTTCCCACAAACATATTGGGCCCTTCTGGTGCTGGTTCCTGGGTGGGTGGGCTTGTGTACATTCAAGGACCCTGTGGGTCTCTCCAGCGAACTCTCCTCTGAGGCTGGGAGTCTCTCCCAGCACCTTTTCAGTCAGTGCTTTTAGGCTTTATTTCCCGGTGCTGGGGCCATGGGTTGCGCAGTTTGTCTCACTGCCTGTTTTTGCCTAGTTTATCTCCGCACGAATGTGTGACCACAGTCAGCCAACTGCCTTGTGTGCTCTGCTTGTTTCCTCCCCGTGCCCGGGGTCTGCTAGTCCCATGCTGCCTGCGCTCCTGGGTCTGGCAGTCACCGCCTTTTCCTGCCACGATCCATCTCCATTGGCTGCCAACTCTGCCCCTCTTCTACCAACATCATTTATTGAAGAGTCTATCTTTACTCCATTGAATGTTCATGCTCCCTTTGTCAAATATTGATTGACTATAGAGACATGGGTTTATTTCTGGACTCTCTATTCTGTTTCATTGATCCATGTGTCTGTTCTTATGCTGGTACCAGAATGTTTTGATTATAGTGTCCTTGTAGTATAGTTTGATATTAGGTACAATGGTCCTTCCAACTTTGTTCTTTTTTCTTAGGATTGCTGAGGCCATTTGGGGTCTTTTTTGTTCCATATAAAATTTTGAAGTATTTGTTTTAGATCTGTGAAGTATGCCATTAATATTTTAATAGAAATGGTGTTGAATCTATAGATTGCTTTTGGTAGTATAGACATTTTAATGATGTTAATTCTCCCAATCCACAAACTTTGTATATACTTCCATTTAGTTGTGTCTTCCTCAATTTCTTTCTTCAATGTTCTATAATTTTCTAAGTACAAATCTTCTACCTCCATGGTTAAATATATTCCAAGGTACTTTTTTTTCTTGTTGCTTAGTAAATGGGACATTTTTCTTAATTTCTCTTTCTGCTAGTTCATTTTTGTACAAAAATGGCATCAATTTCTGAATATTGACTTTGTATCCTGCTACTTTGCCCAATTCAATTATTAGGTTGAGTAGTTATTTGGTGGGACCTATAGGGTTTTCTATGTACATTATCATGTCATATGCAAATAATGACAGTTTTACTTCCTCCTTTTCAGTTTGGATGACTTTTATTTCTTCTTGTTTACTCACTGTGGCTAGGACTTCCATTTCTATGCTGAATGAGAGTGGTGAAAATGAATGCCTTTTTCTTGTTCCTAAGGACACCCTTAGGAAAGCCTAAGGGAAAGGCTTTTAGATTTTGCCCATTGAAGATGATGTTAGCAGTAGATTTTTCATATATGGCTTTTTTTTTTTATGTTGAGGTATACTCTCTCTATTCCCACTTTGCTGAATTTTTTAAATCATAAATAAGTGCTAGATTTTATCAAATGTTTTTTCTGCATCTATTGACACAATCATGTGATTTTTGTCTTTCATTTTGTTTATGTGATGTATCACATTTTTATTGATTTGTGAATAGTGTACCATCCTTGCATCCCTGAAATAAATCCAAGTTGATCATGGTGTATGATCTTTTTAATGTATTTTTGGATCCAGTTTGCTAGTATTTTGTTGAAGATTTTAGTATCTATGTTCATCAGAGATATTGGCCTATAATTTTCTTCCTTTGTTGTGTCTTTACCTGCTTTTGGGACTATGATAATATGGTCCTCATAAAAAGAGTTTGGAAGTCTCCTTCTTGAAATTTTTGGAATAGATTGAGAAGAATAAAAGGTAGTTCTTTGAATGCTTGTTAAAATTCACCTGTGAAGCCATCTGGTCCAGGGCTTTTGTGTGCTGGGAGTTTTTTGATTATTGCTTCAATTTTGCTAGTTGTTGGTGTGTTCAGATTTTCTGTTCCCTTCTCATTCAGTTTTGGAAGTTTGTATGTTTCTAGAAATTTATCCACTTTGCCCAGGTTGTCCAACTTTTGAGGATATAATTGTTCATAGTAATATCTTATAATCCTTTGTATTTCTGTGGTATCAGTTTATAATTCTCCTCTTTAATTTTTTTTTTAAAAATTGGGCCCTCTCTTTCTTTTTCTTGATAAGTATAGTTAACAGTTTGTCCACTTTATTTATCTTTTCAAAGAACCCGCTCTTGGATTCATTGATCCTTTGAAAATTTTTTTTTAGTCTATGTTATTTAATTCTGCTGTGATCTAGATTATTTCCTTCATTCTGCTTGTTCTGTACCTTGTTTGTTGTTCCTGTAGTTCTTTTAGATGTAGGGTTAGGCTGTTTATTTGAGACTTTTCAATCTTCTTAAGGTAGGCCTGTATTGCTATGCATTTCCCTCTCTGGACTGCCTTGGCTGTGTCCAGAGGTTTTGGGTACTTGTGGGCTCATTTTCATTTGTTTCCAGATACTTTTTTATTTCTTCCTTGGTCTTATTGTTAACCCATTCATTATTTAATAACATGTTATTCAGCCTCCATGTATTTTAATATTTTGAGATTTTTCTTGACATTGCTCTCTAGTTTCAAACTATTGTGATCTGAGAAGATGCTTGATATGATTTCAATTTTCTTGAATTTATTAAGGCTTTTTTTGTGTGCTCTACCTAGTGGTCTATTTTTGAGAATGATCCATGTGTTTGAGAAGAATGTATATTTTGCTTCTTTGGGGTGAAATATTCTATAAATATCTAGTAAGTCCATTTGATCTAGAGTGTCTTTCAATTCTGCAATATTTTGTTGATCTTTTAATTGAAAGATCTATCCATTGTCGACAGTGGGGTGTTAAAATACTCAACAATGATGGTATTGATGTCTATCTCTTTCTTAATGTTCTCCAATATTTTCTTTATATACTTAGGTGCATCTATATTGGTTTCATATATGATTACAAGTGGTATATCCTCTTGTTGGACTACTCCCTTAAGTATTATGTAGTGATCTTCTTTGTCTCTTGTTATGGCCTTTGTTTTAGAGTCTATTTTGTCTGACATAAGTATTGCTACCCTAGGTTTTTTCATGTCCATTTGTGTGGAATATTTTTTTCCCATCCCTTTGCTTTCAGCCTGTGTTCTGAGGTGTGTCTCTTATAGAGAGCATATATACAGGTTGTGTTTTTCTAACACATTCAGCTGTCCTATGTCTTTTTATTGGAGCATTCACTTCATTTATATTTAAGGTTATTATTAGTAAGTACTTATTCATTGCCATTTTTTCTTTTGTACCTGTGTTCATCTCTGTCTTTCTCTCTCTCTTCTTCTTTTTAGAGCAGTCCTTTTAGCATCTCTTGCAGTGCTGTCTTGGTGGAGATGTACTCTTTTAGCCTCCTTTTGTCTGGAAAGCTCTTTATTTTGCTTTTATTTCAAATGAGAGTCTTGCTGTGTAGAGTAGTCTTGGTTGCAGTTTCTTGTTTTTCATTACTTGGAATATTTTATGCCAATCCCTCTGTCTTGTAGTGTGTTGAGTGATCAGTGAATGGACTTATCATGCTCCTTTGTATGTTACTAGCTGTTTCTCCCTTGCTGCCTTTAAGATTATTTCTTTGTCTTTAAATTTTGCCTTTTTGATTGTAATATCTTGGTATGGGCCTCTTTGGCTCCATCTTGATTTACACTCTATTCCTACTGGACTTGCATGACTCTTTCCTCACCAAGTTCAGCAAATTTTCTGTCACTTTTTTTCAAACAAGTTTTCTGTCCCTTGCTCCTTTTTGTCTCTTTCTGGTATCCCTATGATGTGAATATTGTTATGTTTCATGTTGTCCCTAAGCTCCTTTACACTATTCTATTTTTTTTTTTTTAGTATTTTTTGTTTTGTTGCTCTGATTGGGTATTTTTTTTTTCTGACTTGTCTTCCAACTTGCTGAATCAGTCCTCTGCTCCATCTAGCCTGCTTTTAACTTCTTCTAGTGTGTTCTTCTAATGTGTGATATTGCATTCTTCATTTCCAACTGCTTCTTACTCAAGTTTTCTATGTTCCTTTTCATGCTGATGTAGGCCCCCCTAAGTTCCTTGTATTTCTCACTATGTTCCTATAGTATCCTTATAATCATTACTTTGAACTCTATATCTAATAAGTTTCTTGTGTTGATTTCACTTAGCTCTTTTTCTGGAGATTCCTCCTTTTCTTTTGTTTGGGGGTTGTTTCTTTGTTTCCCCAGTTTGGTTGTTGCTTTGTGTTTGTGTTTACGTATTAGATTGATTTGCTTTGACAATATGTCTTGTGGAGTGGCCTTGTATGTTAGTAGTCCTGTGGGACCCAGTGGTGTAGACTCCTTGAATCCTGATCTGGATGCTCTAGGAATGACCTCTATGTGGGTTATGTGCACTCTCCTGTTGTATTTGGGTCTGATTATTATTGGCCTATTTGTTGGTGGAAACTTCCCTCTGACTGGCTAGAGGCTCAACCCCACCATGTGTTGAATGCTGTTGTATATACACTGGCCAAACAAAGCAAAACAATACAAAAATAACACCAAAATAAGCACCCTCTTGTACCACCACAGCAGTATCAACCACAAGAGAGCAAAGAATAATAACAGTAGAAAGGGGAATGTAATAGTAGAAAAAGGGGAAAAAGAAAAAGAGTATGAGAAACCAAAAGAAAGAAAAGTGATTATGAGAGGAGAAAGGGGAAGAGAAATACTATCCATAATGAATTGAAAGAGGAAAACAGGGAAAAGGAACACAGAAAAGGTAACAAAAATAATAAAAGGAAAGAAGAAAGGAAGACTAGAGTAATCACAGAGTAGAGTAGGAGGTATGAAAGAAAAATTGGAGCACCAAAAATAAAAGGAAAAGAAATAAATAGATAAAAAGATAAATAAAATAGCTATGAAAAAGAAAAAATAGCTAAGATAATGGAAAAAACCAAGTGGATTTGTCTCAGTACAGTTTAGATCATACATTTTAGTTTCTCCTTTGGATAACCCTCTGATGTTGGAGTCTGGTATAAGCCAACATGAGGTACTGTTCACATCTGGCCCTCAGCTGTCTTCTCAAAGCTACAGTTGACCATAGTTTATGGCTTATTCCTTGGGGTTTGGCTGCCTGAAGGGTGGGCCAAGCTGGTTTGCAAAGCTGGCTTTTATCAGTACTGGATCCAAGGGTATGTCAGCAAAAGTCCCAAGTCACCACAGGATCTATGTCTGTCTGTCTCTGACTGCTGGTCTGCTGTCAATCTTAGGCTAGTCACAGATGTGACTATTTCTGAGAGGACCCTGGTAGAAACAGGTCTATGATTCCTGGAAATCCCATGGCAAGTGCCTTTCAGACTTCAGGGAAGGTTGTGGGTGCATTCCCACTCCCCTAGACCACTAGTCTGAGTCTGTCTGGGATATTTCCCTGTACTTGGCAGGGTGGGGCTTCTGCTAGGCTTCCAGAGCCTAGATATTGGGATTTCTGGATGCTGGGAGGCTGTTTCCACAGCTCTCCCACTAAGTAGAAGCACCAGTCTGTTTCCCAAGACAGGGTATGGATTGACTGTGCCCTACCTCCAGTCTCTGATAACCCCTGAGTCTATTTATGTTGCTGTCTCCTCAACAAAGCTTAAGATGCAGTATGGAAGAAAAGAAAGAAAAATAAACCCAAACAAAACAGAACTCCAAGACAGAGCACAACTGGAAAAAAAAAAAAAGAAGTTGTTGAGTGGGGCAAACAGGATTTCAGAGGTTGTAGTGAGGGGATTTCCAAAGGGTGAAGGGAGCAGTATTGTATAGGTTAAGGTCATTGATTTTCCCCTGGGAGGGGTAGCTCTCCTCAAGAAAGATGGTTGCTGTGAAATGCAGGTATATCCAGGCTCCGAAAAATCTCATACCCACTCTCCTCACTATGTCCCACTCCAGACTGCTTTCATGTGACTCCAGTTAATACCATCCTTCCTTTGTGGGGTCCAAGGTCACTGTGTTTATGTATGTTCTCTATTCCCACTTTGCTGAGGTTTTTATTATAAATGGGCATTGGATTTTATCGAATGCCTCCTCTGCATCTATTGATATGATCATGTGGTTTTTATCCTCAATTACATCTATGTGGTGAATCACGTTTACTAATTTGCAAATGTTGTACCAACCTGACATTCCTGGAATAAATCCCACTTGGTCATGGTGTATGATCTTTTTGATATATTGCTGTATTTGGTTTGCTAATATTTTGTTAAGAATTTTGACATCCATGTTCATCAGGGATATTGGCTTGTAATTTTCTTTTCTTGTAGTGTCTTTGTCTGGTTTTGGAATTAGGATAATGCTGGCTTCATAAAATGAGCTTGGGAGCTTTCCTTCTTCTTGAATGTTTTGAAATAGTTTGAGGAGAGCTGTTAGTTCTTTGCAGAATGTTTGGTAAAATTCACTTGTGAAGCCATCTGGTCAGGGCTTTTATTTGTTGGGAGTATGTTGATTAATGCTTAGGTTTTGCTAGGTGTAATCTGTCTTTTCAGGTTTTCTATTTCTGATTTAATTTTGGAAGATTGTATGTTTCTAGGAATGTATCCATTTCATCCAGGTTGTCCAATTTGTTGGCATATAGTTGTTCATAATATTTTCTTACGATCCTTTGTATTACTTTGGTGTCAGTTGTTATTTCTCCTCTTTTTTTTCTGTTTTTTTTTCTAGTTGTTATATATTTGGGTCCTTTCTATTTTTTTCTTGATGAGTCTGGTTAAAGGTTTGTCAATTTTATTTATCTTTTCAAAGAACCAGCTCTGGGGTCCATTGATCTTTTTTATCATTTTTTAAGACTCTATTTTGTCTATTTCTGCTCCTATCTTTATTTTTGCCTAAATTCTACCCACTTTGGACTTTACTTTTTGTTCTGCTTCAAGTTCCTTTAAGTGTAAAGTTAAGTTATTAATTTGAGTTTTTCTCTTTTTTGGAGATAGGCCTGTACTGCTATGAATTTCCCTCTTTGGATTGCTTTCCCCATTTCCCACCAATTTTGGGTTGTTTTTTCTCATTTTCATTTGTTTCAATGTATCTTTTGATTTCTCTTTTGATCTCATTGTTGACCCATTCATTGTTTAATAGCATGTCATTTAGCTTCTATGTCTTTGTGTGTTTCTCAGTGTTCTTTTGTGATTAACTTCTACTTTCATAGTATTGTGGCCAGAGAAAATGCTTGATATGATGTAAATCTTCTTAAATTTATTGAGACTTGTTTTGTGTCATAACATGTGATCTACCCTAGAAAACATTCCATGTCCACTTGAAAATTATATATATTCTGCTGTTTTGGGGTGAATTGCTCTGATATACAACTTAAATCCATTTTACCTAGTGTGTCATTTAAGGCTGCTGTCTCCTTGTTGAATTTCTATCCATTGAAGTCAATGGGGTGTTAAAATCCCTGTCTGTGACTGTATTCCTGTCAGTCTCTCTCTTTATGTCCATCAAGTTTTGCTTTACATATTTAGGTGCTCCTACGTTGGGTGCACCTAAACATAGTGTTGTAAATGTTTACTAGGTTGCAAATGTTTACTAGGGTTATATCCTCTTGTTAGATTGTTCCCTTTGTCTTATGCAGTGTTCTTCTGTGTCTCTTATTATAGCTTTGGTTTTAAAGTCTACTTTGTTGGATGTTAGTATTGTTATGCCAGCTTTTTTTTCCTTTTAAGTTGCATGAAATATCTTTTTCTATCCCTATACTTTTAGTCTGTGTGTATCTTTTAATCTGAAGAGGGTCTCTTGGAGGCAGCACATGCATGGGTCTTGTTTTGTTATCCATTCAGTTATCCCACATTTTTTGGTTGAAACACTTAAACCATTTACATTTAAGGTAATTATTGATAGATATGTATTTAGTGCCATTTATTGTTAGAGTATTTTTCTTTCTCTTTTTCTTCTTCTTCTTCTTAAAGCAAGCCATTTAACATTTTTTGCAGTGTTTGTTTTTTATTATCGAACTCCTTTAGGTTTTTCTTGTTTGGGAAGCTGCTTATTTCCTCTTCAATTTTAAATGGTAGCCTGGGTAAAGTAACCTTGGTTGTAGATCATTGCTCTTCATCTCCTTGAATATTTCATGCCAATCCATACTAGCCTAAAATGTTTCTGTTGAGAAATTAGATGACAGTCTAATTGGAGCTCTCTTATAGGTAAGTACCTACTTTTCTCTTGTAGCTTTTAAGATTCTCTCCTTATCAACTTACATGAATCTACTCTAAGAAGATAAGCAACCCAATTAAAAAATGGGCAAAGGACTTGGACAGGAATTTCTCCAAGGAGGACATACAGATGATTCAGAGACACATGAAAAGATGCTCAATATCGCTAGCCATCAGAGAAATGCAAATTAAAACCACAATGAGATACTACTTCACACCATTGAGAATGGCCATCATAAACAAAGCAGCAAACAACAAGTGTTGGAGAGGTTGTGGAGAAAAGGGGACCCTAGTTCACTGTTGGT
This sequence comes from Carollia perspicillata, assembly GCA_004027735.1. Lineage (NCBI taxonomy): Eukaryota > Metazoa > Chordata > Mammalia > Chiroptera > Phyllostomidae > Carollia > Carollia perspicillata. Next base: position 12,393 of record PVKM010021759.1, on the reverse strand, counting down.
GGGATTGCAGACTGGTACAACCACTATGGAAAACAGTATGGAATTTTCTCAGAAAACTAAAAATGGATCTGCCTTTTGACCCAGCAATTCCACTGCTAGGATTATATCCTAAGAACCCTGAAACACCAATCCAAAAGAACCTATGCACCCCAATGTACATAGCAGCACAATTTACAATAGCCAAGTGTTGGAAGCAACCTAGATGCCCATCAGTAAATGAATAGATCAAAAAACTATGCTACATATACACATGGAATTCTGTGCAGCAGAAAGAAAGAAGGAGCTTCTACCCTATGCAACAGCATGGATGAAACTGGAAAGCATTATGCTAAGTGAAATAAGCCAGGTAGTAAAAGACAAATACCATATGATCTCACCTTTAACAGGAACCTAAACAACAAAACAAACAAGCAAGCAAAATATAACCGAAGACATTGAAATAGAAAACAGGCTGACAGTAACCAGAGGGGAGAGGGGAGGGAATTTCAGGGGGAAAAGGGAGGGGATTATAGGAACAAGTATTAAGGACACATGTACAAAAACTAAGGGGGGTGAAAATGGGAGGAAGGTGGGGAGCACTGAGGGGGTGGACTGGGATGGGAGTAAAAAACAGAAAACTGTACTTGAACAAAATTAAAATAAAATTAATAAAAATATTATCTCCTTATCTTTAAGTTTTACCATTTTAATTATGATGTGTCTTGGTGTAGGCCTCTTTGGGTCCAACTTGTTTCAGGTCCTTTAGCTTCAAGGACTTGTGTGTCTTTTTCTTTCACCAGACTAGGGAAGTTTTCAGTCATTGTTTCTTCAAATAGGTTCTTGATTCCTTGCTCACTCTCTTTTGCTTCTGGTATACTCATGATGTGAATGTCATTATGTTTAATGTTGTCTCAAAAGTTTCTTAAGGTTGCCTCATTCTTTTTAATTCCTTTTTCTCTTTTCTGCTCTGCTTGAGTATTTTTTCTACCTTGTCTTCCTAATTATTCATTTGATCCTCTGTGTCATCTGACTTACTGTCTATTTCTCCCAGCGTCTTATTTTACTTCAGATATTGCATTTTTTTTTATTTTTTGACTGGTCCTTTTTTAAAATAATTTCTATGTCTTTTTTTCATGCTGTTGAGTATCCTTATAATCATTACTCTAAACTCTATATCTGATCAATTTTTGCCTCCCTTTAATTTAATTCTTCTTCTGGAGAATTGCCTTGTTCTTTAAGTTGGGGCTTGTTTCTTTGTTATCCTATTTTGGCTGCATCTTTTTGCTTACTTCTACACGTGAGGTAGATCTTCAAAGACTCTGGTGCAAACCTACGACAAATGCTGCCTGTGACTGGCCCTGGGCAACCTGTTTGGAGCTATTAGTGATTCACAACTTATGGATCCTGCTTCTGGGACTGTTTTCATGTAGAAAGAACCAAGCTGTGCACCAAGGATGGCTTTTACCAGCACTGGGCCTTGGGGAGGGTCAGCTAAAGTCTCAGAGTTCCCAAAGATGCACCTTAGTTGTTGAACTTAATTACTAAGATAACCTTCAACTGCACTTCTCAGCAGCCCTGCTTAAACTCCATGGGGTGGGGCAGAGTAATTCCTGTGGGTGATGTTATTGCTTCCCCTCAGGCTAATGCCACTTGGTGGGGAGTACTCTGCCTGAGAAATATGGCCCCTGAAGAATGGGGGATGAGTCAGTATAGGGATCCTGGCAGCTGTTTCTTCAGTTCTGTCTACAGAGCCACCAGCCCCAGTCCCTCTTTATGCACCTCTAGTCATCTCTTCCCTCCCTCTGCCAGAATCCAGGGTAAGCAACCACCAGTGGAATTTTGTGCATTGGCCCTTCAAGAGACTCTCTGAGTCTCCAGCTGTCTTTCCTTAGTGGACAGAAACCCCACTGCTTTTCAAAGATGGATGTTATCTGTGTTCCTTTCCTGGCTCTAGTGCTATAGGCTGGGGAGCCTAGCTTGGGGTTTAGACCCCACATTTCTCAGGGGGAGCCCCCAGCCACTCATATATTTCTCTGGAACTTTAGCTGCCACCCATGGGAGCCCAGGCAGCCCTCTCACATCTCCTCTGCACTCCCTATCAGTCACATTGTGTGGAAGTGGTTTTTTCCATCTGTCCTTGGTTATAAGGCTTCTCTCTAGCCAGTGTTCAGTTCATTACTCAGGATGATTTCTCTGTAATCTAGTTGTAATTCCAGTTTGGTCCTAGGAGGAGGTTTGTGCAGCTTCCACTTATTCCTCTGCCATCTTAGATTTCCACTAACTACTTTTAAAATATTAAAGTGCATTTTCACCTTCCTTATGGAGTTTAGTCATTTCTTTTTATTTAGCAGGATTATATGGTACAGTAATATTCATAGTCTTGACATTATCACATCTGTTATAGATAATATCTCCTGAAGGCAGAGTATCATTATCCTCACCTTACAGAGGAAATATGTGAGGCTCAGAGAGGTGAAATAACTTGCCAGAAGTTCACGCTCAGAATTTGAGTGTCATCCATATGACCCCAAGGCTCATTCTATGTCTTTTCCTGTGTCATTCTTATAGGAGACCATTCTGCGTGGTGTGGGCCCAGAGAAGACCCATGCTTACGAATAGATTCTTCCATGGGGAATCAGGTCTGCGTTGTACCTAGACTGCTATGAGACTTGATTTTGCTAAAATTCCCTCACCCTGAATTGAGGCAGAAAGTGCTTACTGTAACTTCCTAAAGTCTGTTCTAAACATTCCAAGGATGAGTGTAACCAGTCCAACCACTTTTCCCTTTGCATTTGCAAATATCCTTCTTCTGTGATGTGATTAGCAGCATCCTCTCCTTTGTTTTCTGTAAAAGGTAACCACCTGAAGTGAATCTCTGCATAGTAAATGAGGACCATCATGTAATATGCCCAGCAAAGCAATAAAAGCTGGTCAAGGCAAGGACTGAGGCTTTTTCTCCTCTTGAGAGAGAAGTCATGCTGTCTCTTTTCCTCCATAGGACTCGGTAGTCTGTGTGAATTTCTTATATCTCAACTACAGTGTCATGGATCCCACGAGCAGGGGTCTGCATCATTTCTTTCCAGGGTGCTCTCTTATTCATGGACTTTGTCTCCTTTTGGAGGGAACACCACCCCAGATTCTTCACAGGGAGCACACGTGGCCTGGTAGTTTTCTTGCAGGGAGTTTTTCAGGTTCAGCGACTTCCCTAGGAATAGTGGGAGTGTGAATCTAAAGCAGTGGTTCTCAACCAAAGGTAAGTTTGCTCCCCTTGGCATATTTGGTAATGTCCAGAGACACTTTGGGTTTTAATGACTGGTGTGTGTGTGTGTGTGTGCGTGTGCTATTGTCATCTGGCATGTGGAAGTCAAGGATGCTGCTAATCATTGTACATGCACAGGACAGCCCCCAATAAAAAAGAATTATCTGGCCCAAGAAGCCAATAGTACTGAGGTTTAAGAACCATGATCAAGAGATATTCCTTGCCTTGCCTGGCCCATATGCAGGCTCTCTGTGGCCATGCCTCTCCTCTGTGTCTGTAGAGAAACTTGGACAGCACACAGGGAACTGTCCCCATGTTCCAGCTCCAGCACCTTTGCTTCCTGAGAGAAGTCAATCAAGGCAGAAACAAAGATGAATGATAACATGGGTAGAGAATTTTTCCAGAAGAAATCCAGGACTCAGTGGGGCCCTTCTAAACTGACTCACTACTGACCCACTTCTTCCTCTTGTCTTGAAAAGCATAGATATAAACCACACTGATTGCTATGGAACTGGGTTAAATTTGAGGAAGAAAGGGATCATTTTTTATGGACAGCTCTTAGGGTCAATACTAGCTCAGAATTTCTGCCGGCTTGGAGATACATGAGTAAAATTGCTAAGAAATATAACTTGGCACTCCACAATTAATCATTGTGTAAAGCCTGGGGAGGTTTTCTTTGTCTGGTACTTGGAATCTGTCCCCACAGTTTGATGCACCAATCATTTGTTAAACTGGTGTTAATCCAACTCTATGTGCCAGACATTATGTTTAGTGCTTTATGAGTATAATTTTAATTAATCTGAATGCCAACTGATGAAGTAGGTGCCATCATTACCTTTATTTTCCAGATGGGGAGACTGAGACTTAGAGCAGAAAAACATTTTCTCCAAGGTCACCAGGTAATAAGATGTAGAGCTGAGGTTAAAACCTGGTTCTGATGAATTCCAGTGACTAGGTCCTTAACTGACTGCCTAAGGGCTGAATCTGGCATTTGGATGTGTTTGTTTGACTTGTATAATATTTAAAAAAATTTTTTACCAGTAGTTAAAAAGTCAATATTTTATAAAAACCTGCTCTCTTAACTCACTCTAATTAATAAGAATATCTGGTAATGCTGCACATTTCCACCTGGCAACAATTGCTGACACCAAGCAGTGATGCCTTTTATAAAAGAAAAATTTATTTATTTATTTTTAAAGATAGGGGAAGGGAGGGAGAAAGAGAGGGAGAGAAACATTAATCAGTTGCCTCTCTTATGTGCTCTGTCTTGGGACTGGACTACAACCCAGGTCTGTGCCCTGACCCAGAATCAAACTTGTGACCTTTTGCTTTGTGTGATGATCTCCAACCAACTGAACCACACCAGTCAGAGCAGTACCCGCCTTTCAAAGATACTGCTACCACCCATTTATGTGATCTGATTGGCACCTGTGGGTGCCTGAGATTTTTGGCCTTTGATTAAAACCGCTCTGGCATGTAAGGAGTGAGAGAAGAGAGGATGATTCCCACATGTGTTATGAACACCAGTCCCTTCAAATCTTGTATTCGTGAGCAAATTGACTTAGTCTGACCTCAAACTTGACCAGCTCCTCCTTGGGTTACAAGGATGGGAGATTTCTCTGCCCATCATTGTGATTTGAAGTATATATAGGGAAGTCAGAAATCAGGATCTCCTTAGAAGCCAGTGAAAAGGCATGGGAATTCTTCCTAAATCTTCTCTCTTGAGAAGTCCCAAGTGTCAGAATTCCTACAGGTATTATTAAGCTAGCTGTCAGGTCCAGGCCAACCCCTTGGCTATCATAGCCATAGTTCTGGTGCTCAGAGGGAGCAAAACCAGGCTAAAGGGCACCCTTTGCAGCATTCTGACTTAACAAGGCTTATTTACATCTCTGTGTATTATAGGTTACAATAGCATCATCTTTCCCATGCATAAATAATGTATAAATTGTGTTAAGTTGCTGTGTCGGCTTTTTGTCCTTGGGGAGGCAGAAGGACAAAGGAATCAACCTTACACAGATGCTTAGTGAATACACATCTTGATCCTTCTTGCATTAAACATCATTTGGTCCACTCTTGAAGGAAAGTCCCAGGAAATGTTTCTACATACTCTCATGGATTCAATATGGTCACCAGTTAAAGGCCATGAATTCACTGCTGGTTGATGACAACAATGATGGTGATGATGATGATAATGATGATGATAATGATGATGATAAGACCTCCACTGAGATCACCTGTTATCTATTATGTTGGATGGTTTATATGTATCATCTCCAATCTTCATAACAAGACTTTGTAGTTGGTGCTATTATTTACATTTTATAGGTGAGGAAACTGAGGCTCTGAAAGCTTACATTCTTGAGGTCACAAACTAGAAATGTTATAGCTGGTGTTAAAATATAGTTTGAAAACTTTGAAAAGTTTTACTTTTCAAAACTTTTACTATGCCACATATGTAAATTCTCTAGCAACTTAAATTAAACTATCTGGGCTACTCAAGTGTACAATTTGGAAGAGATCCATCTACCCCATTTCCTAATTATCCAGTGAAAATATATGAGTCTAGGAGACTTCAAGCATTCATCATTGTATAAGGCTTGGGCAGCTTTAAGAAGTGGAGGTTTAAGAATTCATTTAGAATGAACATGATGGAATAAGGAGCTAGTGAGGTGTGGTGGGCCACTTCTCTCCCCCTGAGATCACCCGTGACAATGCATGAGGCCCTCTTCCCAATGCCTTTAATTAGGCAAAGCACAGAGAATATGTTCTGAAAATCTCTAAATGGTTTAGTAGCTGCTCCATATTAAGAAATGTTAACACTTATCCAGAGGAGCTCAATTAGCATGCGTCAAACAGTGTTTAATAGTAATAATAAAATGAAATGATCACTGAATGAAAGGCTTTTATTTTTATTTCACAAGAATCACTTGTTACATGTGAAGAGGCTTTTTTTATCTTCAATTGAAAAGAGAAGGAAGGCCCTGGGTATAATTTTAAGGTCTTAATTACAAGATGATAGGGAAGGGGCACAAGTAGGGTACTTTCTGAATATTTTTCTTTGAGGCTAAGAATGGAAACAGGTGCTAAACGGATCCTTCTTCCTTCCTGTTTTCTTCTCCTTATCTATTTCTCTATCATCACACTTTGCCACTCTCCAAGGGCCTGATTACGCACATTGAGCATTACTCCTGAATACTCAAAGACCTGAGTATCATGATCTAAAGAGTGAGAACAAAAGACGGAGGGGCTTTCATCAGTCTCAATTGAGTCAGGAGCAGAGTTGAGAGCAGGCAGAGAGGTGCAGACTGTAGGTGTGCACTGCACCTTCTGATCTCAGGCAGGCCTGCTGGAGGAAAGGGGCTTCCATTTCCTGACCACCTACCCTACGCCAAGCGCTAGGTAGTTTAGACACTTAGATTCGACACACTCGACAACCCCATGGGGCAAGGTATAGTTTACAGATAAGAAACTAAGACTTTTTTGTCCCCAATGTGACAGCTAATAAATGGAGCTGAATTCAATTTGAGGTGTTTTCTGTGACTTGGTTCCCTTGATCCTTTCAAAGGATGACTTTGGCTACTGGATGTGCCCTGTTCTAACCAATGATTCTGTTGTTATATAGAGGCATTAGGGAGGAGGAAGAGGATACGAGAAGGAATTTAAGGGGCAAGCTGAATAGAAGAAAGGGCCAAAGACTCTGAGAGAAGCTACAAAATGAGATAGAGTAACTGATCTGTGTCCTGAAGTGTCAACTCCTGAACTTTACCATGGGCAGGCTCCATATTAAGCACTGTTAGGTACACTTACCCATTTAAAACTTACCAACCCTGTGATGTTGGTTGTGATATTTTCTTGTGACACATGAGATAAATGAAGCTCAGAGAATTTAAATGACTTGTCCAGATCACATAGCTATTAAGTAGTAGAGTTGGGATCTGGACCCAGATGACGCAGTCCCAAAGGCCATAATCTTCTCATTGTTTCATGTTCTCTCCTCTGTGAGAATTCCAAGTCACTCAGAAATAATCCACACCTTTGTTCAGTCATCAAATACTTATAGAGACAACATCAAGTGCTGGTGAAGATATGGAACAATTGGAACTCATATATTATTAGTAAGAATGCAAAACGATTACAGCAGGTTGTTTTTTAAAAAGAAAACCAAACATATATCTGCCATATGACCTGTGCATTTCATTTCTAGATATTTATCCAAAAGAAAGATAACTTGTTTGTTCAGAAAAAGGCTTATACAAGACTATTAACAACAGTTTTAGTCATGATATGTAAAAGTTGGAAACAGCTTAAATATTCATGAGTAGGAGGAGATATAAATAAACTGTAGTACATCCATACAAGGGAATGCTACTAAGCGATAAAAAAGGATAAAGTACTGATATATGAAAAAACATGAGTGAATCTCAAAGACATTCTGGTGAGTGAAAGAAGCCCTACAAAAAGAGTACATACACATATTCCATTTTTAAAAAGTTATAGAATAGAAAAAACTAACCAAGAATAGAAAACTAAAGAGTAGTGTTTGGGGTGGGGGCTGACTGGGAAAGGGCATGAAAGAATGTTCTGGTGGATCATAATATTTTATCTTTCAATAGGATTTTGACTTGCACAGAATGCATGAATGCACTTGGCAAAACCCAGTGTATTTATTTGCTAGGGCAGCCATAACAAAGTACCAAAGATTGGGTGGCTTAAACAAAGGGGATTTATTGTCGCAGAATTCGGGAGACTGGAAGTCTGAGATCAAAGTGTGAATGGGGTTGGTTCTTTTTAAGACCTCCCTCCTTGGTCATCTTATTACTGTGATTTCACAAGGTCTTCCCTCTGGATGTGTCTGTGTCCTAATTTGTCCCTTCTTTTAAGGACATCAGTCATATTTGATTAGGGCTCATTCCTAACTGACCTCATTTTAGCTAAATTACCTCTTTAAAGACCCTATATCCAAATACAGTCACAGCTGGAGTGTTGTTGTGGCCTAACCCTTCAACATGTGAATTTGGGGGAAGGCACAATTTAGGCCATAACAACTAAGAGATGTACTCTTAAGACTTGTACACTATACTCTACATCAATTTACATCAAAAGAAAAAAGAGAACAAATATTAAAGTTAATGATATGCAAGCTAAACTATTTAGGGAGAAATATACTGATATTTGCCATTTACTTTGAAATGTTTTAGAAAATAAGATAGATGAATGGGTGGTGAGATAAGGGAATAGATATGTGATAGAGTAAATATAATAACATTTTAATGGTAGAATCTAGGTGGTAAGTACATGGGTTTTCAGTTCAAAATTTTTTCAACTTTTTTATGTTTGAGAACTTTTATAATAAAATGTTGGAAAAGTACTTATGAAGCATCTACTGTGTGCCAGACATTGAGTGAGGAGGTAAGAGTTGAATAATAAACAGTATAGACAAGATTTTTTGTCTTAGTCCATTTGGGATGCTATAATAAAAATATCACAAACTGTGTAGCATAAACAGCAAACATTTATTTCTCACAGTTCTGGAGGCTGGAAGTGCAAGACAAAGGCACCTGGAGATTCAATGGTGATATCCTGCTTCTTGGTTCACAGATGGTTACTTTCTCAATGTGCCCTCACTTGGTGTAGGAGAGAAAGGCACTCTCTGGGGTCTCTTTTATCAGGGTGTTAATCCTATTCATGAGAGCTCCCCCTCATGACCTAATCACACCCCAAGGTCTTCACTTCCTAATGTCATCACATTGGAGTTTAGATCTCAACATATGAATTTTTGAGGGAACACAAGCATTGGGCCCCAATCTTCACAAAGCTGGCATTTTAAAGGAATTCATTAGCAGATATGGTTTCCAGTGATGCACCCAGTTGCCACATTAATTTACAAGTCAATCAGACTTAGCCCAACCTCCTAAATTACCTCTTTAAAGAGTGCACCATACATTTCACGTTTATCTGCTCAATACTCCTGCTGCACACTTTACATTTAGCTGCTCAGTGAACACGGGCCTGTTGGCTTTCTGCCTCCACCTGGATGATGAATGCCACAGGAGCCCCTAGTTGTGCAAAGATAAATCATTTTAAATCTAAGTGGTAAACCACGGAAATAACAGCAATTTATATATACCCCAAGAGTCCCTTGTGAGAACTCCTTCACTATTTATGATGTGTACTGATGAAAGTTAAAAGCAAGGATGGGAGTGGCAGCTTTATTTTGTTACCATCTGCAAGCTACAAAATTCCCTACTGGAAACACTCATTGGAAAACCAGTTAGTTAGGAAAAACCCTCATGGCAAAAAATTTATCATGGAAAGAAATAGACACCTATGCAAAGCTGCAGTAATATTTTCAATACTGGCTGGACATTTCTGTATTGGAACAAAGGAATTTTTCAATATTCTTAAATGATTTCTAGGCTATGGTCCAAATCTCAATGAGCAAAATGTTGCACTGATTCAAGTCACAATAACAGAAAATGATTCTCCTAGTGTGTACATTCAGGGGATTTGGGAAACCTGGGCTAGGATGGAAAAAAAAAATCTTTGCATCATGAAGTAGAAAAAGTTTCTCTATGATGTCATAACCTATGAATTTGAATTCTACTAGGCAAACTTAGTTAAATTACTTTGCCACTTTAAATCCCAGTTTTTTTAAGTCTGTAAAGTGGTGATAAAACTACCAATTAAAAATGTCCTAAGAATTTGAAACAAGGCATAGAAAATACTTAACATATCCTTAGTACTTAATATGGCTCATAGTGTTCAGAAAATGGTAGTGATGTGGTGATGACAATGGTGGTGGTGGTGATGCTGCTGCTGCTGCTGCTGATGGTGATAATGGTGACAACAATAACGACTATGATGATGATGAAATGAAGAAAAGCATGAGGACATGGAGAAAAAAAATTGCATACAGTAAACAAGAAAGCAGCTACTCTGTCTCTCCAAAAATTAAATGGTGTGAAATCAACCAAGAAGTTTTGGATGTAGGAACTATTTAAAGGCTGGAGTTTAGATTAAAGAAAACCAACAAATGGAGACCATCTGATAGCTAGGGTGCACATAGTTTCTCCTTAATCAATTGTCAGTCTGGTTCATCCATATAATGCTATGATCAATTAGTGATGCCTGCCATGGATTTGGATCAGAGGTACAGCAATGTATGGGAATTTATAGATTCTGGTGATGTAACTTCAGGCAGAGTTCTAATTTTTAGCACTTACAGGTCCTCCCAAGCTTTAAAATTATTTGGGTATGTTTATCTCATTAGTTTTGAGAGCAAGGACCATCTATTTATTACTTATTAATAGAAATGTTGGTAAAATGTATTACACTTGTTAATATTAATAACTATAAACATAATTATATTACTAATTGTTGTTATAATTAATAATATATTAATTATTTATAAAAATTTATTAGCTTTGAATCTCGAGTACATAGACAACTCTTGTTGCCCAATGGATATTTGTCAAATCAAATAAGAAAGTAAAAATTATCTTTGCGATACAAATTGGTATTTAGACTATTCTGTTTTGTTTGGAGTAGCATATATTAAGAACTGTGGGAAACTTTCAACCCTATGCAACTTTCTCCTCAAAGGGTGAATAAAGAAAATGAAACTTTGCTCTTTAAAAATGTTATGTAGAGCCTATTCTGTCACTTGCTTTACAGAAATGAGTCTTTGTAAAGTCCTGTTAAAAGTTGTTCCAGACATAAATTCATGATTGGGTTTGCAATTCACCTTCCAAAATTGTTTATTTGATTCTCAAAGAACCACCTTTGTTCTAGGTCAAGTCTGGGCCCCAAAAGGAAATTTTTGCTAAGATTTTACAGTAATAATGTTACCAGCTTCCTCAATTATTGTGACAATCCACGTGGCAAGAAGAGGGAAAAATGTTTATGATGCTCTTTTGTCTCCAGCCTTTTCTTTGTCCCTTACTACTCAAGATTTACAGCATAATCAATACTAAGGCAAGACTTTTCAGAAGGATTCTACCCAGTGCCCCATGAATCAAGGAAGTTTTTCAGTCTGGTAAGAACAGGCACTCTTCCCTGCCCAATGTCAGTTCCAGGTACCATTTCCTCTAATACTTTTGGGTGGTTATTTCCCCAGCCTAATGTAGCTTCTTCACATCCAGGTGCTCAATAGCCCCTGCAGATCTCCAGGTTGTCTCCATGTGCAGCTCTCTGCTCTCTAGAACTGTATCTTGCAAACTCAAGTTATTTTGGATTCTGTGGACTCATAGACCCATCTCTGCAACTCAGAGCATCATGGAGCTTCACCTGGCATCTCCTGAGGGCTGCTTCCTACAACCTGCTTTGTAGCTTTCTTCAGAAACCACTTCAGAAACAGAAGTTCTGAACTTAGAAGATGGAAGGAAGCTTCCAGGTCAACTGTCCTGCCCTCTGAGGAGCTTGTAGACATACTGTGATGTCAGGTATTGCTTTTTGTGAAAAAAGCTTTAAAAAAATACACAGAGGCAACTGATATAAAACAATTGCTGCTACTCTTGCCTTCACTGTCCTCTATAGGATGGAGGAAGAAGGATATGGAAACCACACAGCATGAGTTGTGAAGTTAAATACACTAAGTTCAAATGCTAGTTTCACTAGTTAGTTGCTGTGTGATCTTAGTCAATTTAGTTGCCTCTCTCAGTCTCTGTAAAATGGAGAGAAGAATGTCTCTTTGGAAGAGTGGTTGAGGGTTTGAAAGAGGCAATGTAATTGCCTTATGCTATGCTTGGAGTGTAGTAGGTGCTCAACAAATATAATTTATTCCTGTTATTATAAATAGATGAGGGAAGGGCCCCCCCAGCCTGACTCTTGAAGTGGTCAGGTTTCTCCTATGGTCCCTGTCCTTGTTAATAGCTACTGAAAAGGCCATAGCAGAGCTTATCTTAGGGGAAAAACAACTGAATGAGCATAGGTAGGGACAATCAGCCCCTCCTCCTTGGGAGGGCAGGAATCCAGGCACAGCTCAGTAGCAGGTAATGCCCCGAAGCCAGGTCAAGGATGGCTTCAGCAAACTTCATCACTGCTTCAGCAAATCTGGGGAGCTTAAGTGAGCTCAGCTGGATTGTATTGCTCTGCTCCTGAGTCAGCCATCCCAGGACAGAGGGCTGGTGGTCACTAGCCTGGTTGGAACTTTCCTC
>PVKM010021758.1:0-22341 GCA_004027735.1 Carollia perspicillata | reverse complement strand
TCCCTGCTTCCAGGCCTTCCCGGATCCCATCCACCTATCCCACTAAAACACCTATCCCACTAGAGACCCCTGCTTTTGTTTAGAAGAAGTACCTTCAAGGTATTGGGAGAGAAGACAAAGCACCAAGCACCCCCCCCCAAGGGCATGAGTGGAACCGCCCTGAGAGAGAGGATCTGAGGAGCTCCTTGCTTGTACCATAAGGAAAGGGAGTGGAAAAACAAAGCCGGTAATGAAAAATAGAAGACACGGACCCTGGGGATAGCAGAAGACATCTCTCTTCTTGATGTAATCTTTCTTTAGGACCCCCCATTCAACTTTAGAATGTTCCCAAGCTCCTACAATGTTTGAAGGCAGTGGGTTTCTGTGGAAACCCAGGACAGAGCTTGAATCCTATCTAGGTGGACGTACACAGTGCAGGAGCGTGAAGATGCTGGGACGTGAGGAAATGAACGCAAGGAAGCATGGGAGATGTGCTCAGGGTTCTCGCAGTCACAGGTTGTGGCAACAGGCTCTAGTCAAAGATCTCAGGGCACAGGTGAGCTGGCTGAGTTTTAGGTTAGAGCCTGAATGATTCTCGTTACCAGTGGAGTTGGCTTTGAACTTGCCAGCCTGACATTCTAGCCTTGTGTGATCTGGCTTTGATTGACTACATTCCAGCCTCTTTTCCCCAGATCTTTCAGTTTAGCCAAACCGTGCTGGTCACTTTTTCCATGAACATGAATATTAAATTCCAGTATCAACAGTGGCTGCCTGAAGAAATGATTTAGCATTTCAGGATCTCAGTCTATTTATCTGGATATTATCTGGGAATAACTTCATAGGATTATTCCACGAATTAAATGTGATAACATGTAAAAATAAATCTGTAACCTGATCTCACCCTGTAGACACTAAGTGAGTCTCATCTCCCACCCCTCTTTACCCATCGTCCTTGTGAGTTTTTGCTTCTGCTTTTCCTTTTACCTGACTTGGTTTTCCCTGCTAAGTACAAAGTCTACCTGTGTTGAAATACTGTCATACTTCATCACATATAGCCTAGCATTGTAGTTATTAACAGCTCTTTCTTCTCCTCTTGTAGATTGTAAACATCCCAAGAACATTCATTTTTATATCTAAAGAGTTTGCAAACAGTATATGTTCCATAAATATTTACTGAATAAGTTCTCCATTATTGTTTACCAAAACACACCACATAACTTTCGATCACAGGCATCTAAATTTATCCCATTACATTCATATTTTCCACTCTATTTTCAAGGACCATATTTCAAATATCAAGCCACATTCCCTTGAAGGTGTCTATCACTGCCTAGGTAAGAACCGGTACAATATTTTGACATAAAGCAAGCCAATACTATGAAATTAAATAGAACTTATTTCAAGCTCCACACTGATGAAGGGAGGAAGAGAAAATCATCTAGAAAAGAGCTACCAAACACTGGACAGCCTGCTAATGTAAAAAAAGGAGGTGTTTCTTTTCACCATCCCCGAACTATGGGGATGGCAGGTGTCCCTGCTTTACATTGTTGCTCATGTTTGCAGTTGAGGAGCCGACTTTGCCTGGAGCCAGTTAACCATCTGAGCCCTTTGGAAAACTTAACTGAGAGGTCATTATGTGCTTGGCTTCCTTCTTCCCCCACGTCTCTGCAGCGCACTAGCAAGCCCAGTGACGCACCGCTCTGCTGGTCATGCACAGGGTACGTTCAAGACCACGGGTCATGGCTGCTCACCCAGATGTTTTCAGTCCCTTGCTGCAGTTAAGTTCCAAGATGGCCCAATTTGAAAGAGATCAAGAATCCACAGTTCTAATTAAGAATATTCATGAGTTTGCACCTTGGAAAGCCAGAAATCACATAATGTGCCTGAGTGGACAAGATTCTTTCCTTTGACAAGGGGAAAAAATGCCGTTTTAAATAAGTCACTGGGTATACACTGAGAATTTCTGAAATGAAACAGGAAGAATGGGGTGGAATGAACTATTTGCACTCTCAGCCAAAACTGTCTTACAAGAATTTAAAGGGCTCTAGCAGGGGCTCCTAACATTGGCTGCACATTATTATCATCTGAAAAGCTTAAAAAGAAAAATCGCCCATGCCTGTGTCCACATGCAGGGCTAATCTAGATCCAAAAAGAAAAAAAGAAAGAACTCTTGTTTTTGACATTGTAATCTCTAGACACAAGGAGTTGCCTCTAGACTGTTGCTATGGTAACTACAAGTGTTCTTCGACATTACAAATGAGAACCCAAGGCATCTTCAGCTGGACTAGAAGTAGGTGCCATGTGTAGCATGTTCACGGGCACCACCAACCCACCAACCCACCAACCAGCTTGGGCAATGCAGAGGCCTTCTGCTATACCTGTGACAAGTTATCAGAGGTTCCTAATGGCACCTTCAGAAGAAATATAGGAAATCATCTTCATTATGATACATACCTTAAGTGGTAAGGTTCACACTGTGAATCATTCTCTGTTGAGTTCACTGTGATTCCTAGAGTTAGAACCCTGGAAAAGATGTAGAATACAGGATTGCCAGTTAAGAGACCAGAGTTCTGCTTCTGTCATTACTAGCTGTGAATTTTGGGCAAATCCCTGGAACTTTTTTGCTAACAACTTCTTTACATAATAAAGGAAAAGTTTCAAGAGAAAATTTTAGACCTGTAAGGGTTGTAAGGGCTTAGAGGCGATGTGTTTCACCCTCTAGTGGATATCTGTTGTCTTGGGTTTTCCAAAATCCATTTTCCCTTTTTCCACCGCTGGCTTAAGAGGAGGGCATTTACCTGGGTCTGGCCAATTAAAACACTGCGTTCCTCATTTACATACTATGTGGCTTAGGGATGAGATCAATCAAATCCACTGAAATTCAAGTCTGAGACTTTTTTTAGGCAGGTCAGGGGTGGGAAACTATAATAAAGGGCAGAATCTTTTCCACTGGGCTTGAAGTATTTAGGAAGTAAACCTGGAGATATGAGGGGCAATCTTGTCACCACAAAGGGAGAACATGCCTGAGGATGCAGCCAACACAATAAAAACCAGAATTAATAGATGGAGAGCAACAGTGTTCTGGTACGTCATTTAAACACCCTAGATCCAGCTAGCCTGAAGTTGGTTTACCCCTTTCAGTTATCTAAACCAACGAAGTTCCTCCTTTTAAAAAACTGGGCCAGCCCTGTCTGGTTTTGCTCAGTGGATTGAGCGCGAGCCTGTGAACCAAACAACTGCAGTTCGATTCCCAGTCAGGGCACATGCCTGGGTTGCAGGCCAGTTCCCAGCAGGGGACGCAAGAGACAACCATACATTGATATTTCTCTCCCTCTCTCCTTCCCTTCCCCTCTAAAGATAAATAAATAAAATATTTTTAAAAAATAAATAAAAACTGGGCCAGTTCGAATTGGACTTCTTTCACTTACATACAAAAGAGTTCTGACTAATACAAACCCCCAATTTTACAGGCTTAGGGAACTGACCCCAAGGGCAGTGACTCATCCAGCCGTAGATCAAGTCAGAGGAAGGACTAACCCAGTATCTGAACTTCTCAGTTCAAAACCTTTAAAAATACCTCTAAATGTTAATTTTTTAAAAAATAAATGTACTGACCCCTTTGAAATTGACATTTAACTGACTCTTCCCTCCATTCCAGTAACATTAGTCTTTTGGTAATTCTTGATATCTTTATTTTCTTGTTGCCTTTTGCTGTCTCTAAATTAACTTATCTTGTAACCAGTGTACCTACCTATAAGAAACAAACATACAATTCACCACTCAAATTAATATTTGAGAGCAGTGTAGATCAAATAAACAATAGGTTGTCTGACTAATTTTTAAATAGATTTATTTTTAAAATCTATTTTTAATAGATTTTCAATACACTAGAGTATCAGGACCTCAATTTCTCATTTGGGGCAGATTTGCTAAATCTGTCAATCTAGCTTAACAGCTTCATTCTCCAGAAACAGCGTACTCCCACGCCCACTGTTTGTCTCTCAATTACAGCACCTCTATTGAACGCTTACATATCTGATCCCCCGTTTGGACCTTGAACTCCTGTATGTCAAGGGCCTTGCTTTAGTCATCTCCAAGTCTCATGAACACTCCATCATTATGCACTCTGTACATGCTTGGAGGGAGGTTAGAATGCATGGCCGTTCCCAATTTACCACGTAGAGCACTGAACCAAGAGGCTTCCTCCGTCTCCGTGTCCCAGCATGAGGTTTATTTAGCTGTTATTAGTATGTGTGAGAAGAGTTGCAATGTGTTCAAACTAATTTCAGGTTTTGAAAGCTTCCACATGGGCCATTTTTGATCAAGTAGAATCTCTTGGGATTTCAGACCCTGAAGTGTCATATCTAATTGTTATATTTTCATGTTCATGTCTTCGCTAATCATCGAGATGTGATATTATGAACTGACACTCAGAGGCTCTGTGAACTGTGAGAATCAGCTTTCTAAAATCTTGTCGAATTTACTTGCTAACCTTCCCATTCATCTCACATCATCTGGGGTATAGGATGTGTGAACCTTTTTAGTTTTATATACCTTGAAGTATTGAAATAGTTTTATATACCTTAAAGAATGGAAACCAACTGGAGAGAGACTGGAGGAAGGAACATTACAGAGTTTTACCTCATTATGTCCACAGGTAACATAACGTTCTCCCCCGTTTCATACAGAAGAGTTGGGAACACTTTTTTAACAGTCTCAACATTTTTAACATAGTTTAAACTTGTCATTTAAACCATGGGAGGTAGAGAAGAAATCAGAGCAGTGTTCCTTTTAAAAATTATGAGAACACATCCAAACAGTTTTTACTGGAGATTTCAATGTTCTTTTCTCATTTAAAAGTGGAATCTTATTTAAGATTTGCCTATTAATGTAAAAAAGAGAGGCCAGCTCTACATACAGGGTGGGGCAAAAGTAGGTTTACAGTTGTTCGTATGGAAAATAATACCATCATTAATAAATAATAATGCAAAAATAAACTGTGTGTTTCTCACACTCATCACTGTAAACCTACCCTTTCCCCACCCAGTATACTATCTCATTTATTCCTCACAACACCTCATTAAAGTAAATGTTATGGCCCGCATTTTATAAATGAAAGACTCGCTGTAGAGAAATTAGTTGCCCAGGGTCATCAAGTGCAAGCAGCTGAACTGGACTAGAAGTCAAGTGTGCTTGACGCAGTTTCTGTCCTGACCACTCTGCCATGTGGCTTCTCAAAACATGGTCTCGACAACTTGACGGCACCTTCATGAATGTGCCAGCTACCACCCTGTATGCTCTACACCCGCTATCTCTGTTAAGGCTCGTGATGACCCTGTGACTTCGATATTATTCTCTGCCTCGGTAATTTACTCAAGGTCACAGGACTCAAAAGACGGAGTCATGCCACTTAACGTCATTCATTCCTTCAGCTCCCATTTATCAAACATGACTTCTGTGCTGGGCATCACAGGACCAGAGTTAGGCCAGGGTGAGAAGGAAACACTTTTTATTCTCAGGTAAAGTAACACTAATAGTACTTTAAACATTAGTGAAATATTTTTTGAATGAATGTATTGACTCATGCCAACCACTCCCCCGTCAAAAACCAGACATTATCAAAGCATTGAAAGCATTAGTGTCTCTGAAACTGAACTTTGGGGTCTCCAAAGGACCCTCACACACTCCGGTGCTTCCTTGGAACACTCTTTGGAATTGCAGAACTGAATTTCATCCATTTGCTTTCTAGGAACTAGGAAGAGCCTCTGCTGGCACTCTGGGGCCGGAAGAAATCACTGGCTTCCTTTCCAGTCTCCTTCATCCCCACACCCACCGGGTCTCTCCCGCAGGGAAGAGCTTCACTTCCCCTGCTGATGCCCACCCACGATCATTCTCTTTGTCTCCTTTCTTCCTCCGCCAGGCACCTCCGATGAGGAGCTTATCCCATCTGCTTCCTCAAGTTCATCCTCAAGTCCTTCCTCAAGTCCCTGCAATCTGCCACCATCCTCACCCCAAACCCTATAAATGTAAAGGTCACCAACGAGCCCTATTACTAGTCTAGCAATCTTTTCTTACTCACCTCCACCAGCTTCCGATCACAAGGTCAAATCCAGATCCCTTTGATTGGGTTTTTCTTGCTCTGAGCAATCTGGCTTGAACCGAAGCTCTATTTCCCGCCCCTCTGACCCTCTAATGTAAACAGCTGTGCTTCAGCAAAACTGGTCCACTTCACATTTCCTGAAGGCATTTTACACATTTCTGCATCAGGCATACGTAGCAGTTTTATTCTTCAGGTGAGGCATGGCTGAGAGTACCAGTAAAATAGTGGCTCAAAGAATAGGAGAGAAGTGAAGCTTCAGTTAAATTACCCAGAGATTTTCTATTAGAAAATCTAGGAGGAAGCTGTCTTCATTTCAGCACAGGCGGATGATCTGTGCCTTAGAGTTCAGGGGGTGTGTGCATCTTTTAATTACATGAGGGATGAGTCAGAGGGTGTACCTGTCAGTTCTTAGTACCTGAATCTCTTGAATGCCACTAAGTATAGGACCTTGAGGAAGTTTTCCAACACAATGATCTTCAATTACCTCATATATTAAATGGAGGAGATTATAGGACTTGCTTGACAGTACTGATTGCAGAATTAAAAGAAATAATGCACATGAAGTGGTTAGCATAAAGAAGGTGTTCGGGAATCACTAGTGATTATGGCTGCTGCCACTGCCTCCCTGTCGTATCAAATGGATTAGGCTCCTGTGGCTGCTGTAACAGATTACCACAACCTTGGCAGCTTAAACCAACAGAGACATCTTCTCTTGCAGTTCTGCAGACCAGGAGTCTGAAGTCCAGGTGTTGGCAGGAGCGCACTTCCTCTGGAGACCCCAGGGGAGGACCTGTTCCATGCCCCCTTCAGTTTTTGGCATCTGCTGGAGTTTCACGGTGCTCATTGTCCTGCAGCCACATCACTGGCACCTCCGTGTCCCTCTTCCCAAGCCTCCTCTTCATCTCAGTGTGTCAGATCTTGGTCTCCCTCTTATAAGGACACTGGGGATGGCGGTTGGGGTCCACCTTGAGAATCCAGGATAATCTACTCATCTCTACATCCTCGCCTTAATTACACCTGCAAAGACCCTTTTTCTAAATAAGGTGAAATAAGATTTGGACATGCCTTTGGGAGATGTTATCGGCCTATCACATTAAATTAGAGATTTCTTGAAAGGAGTAACCCATCCCTTCCTCTTTGTACCACTCAACACCATCTAGAACTGTGCCTAGAAGATGATGGGTTCTTGGGTGTTCATAAGTTATTAGTAAGTAAGTAAATGCATAGTTAAATAAGTTACCAAAGGGGTTCACGCTTGGGACAATGATGAGAGGGTGTGTGCCTACGGTCTAATATTAACAAATCAAACAGAGATGGTACCCAGCTAATATCCATCGAATGAAAAGTCCAATATTAAATATTTTATAACTAGTCAGTAGTTTGATATGACTATTAATTAAATGGTTATAAAAAGTTAAATTTTCAATTAAAAACTTAGAATGTGTACCAAGCTATGACTGAGGCAGGCTAGACCTGTCCTGGGTGGTTTCACACTCAAAGAGACATAGGCCACAGAGGGATCCCAATGCTCGCCCACACTCCTCTCAAACATTTAAAGGTCCAATCACAAGTGCATAGCAACGCATTAAAATCCTCTGTTCTCTTGTAGTCTCTAGTCTACTCTGGAACAATCGAGCCTCTCATTTGAGGGACCACAGAGAACACTGCTATTCACGGTGTTCCACTGGGTTGCCCCTTTGCACAGTAAATGCACCTCTGTCCTCAGCTGGTCTCACCTCCCTCTCACCCAGGCAGCCTGGGAGGCATGGACATGCTACTGGGGCAAAGAGGGAGGGGGCACCTTGGAGGACTTGCCATGGACAGCCACGATGTGGCTGGAACAGCTGGCTCTTACTTCTTGCCTCCTTATTGTGTTCACCAATCACAGAAATGTATTAGCTCTCCCCTGGAGATATAGACAGTATCTAGGAATCAGATGTTTGGCAAATAGCCCATTGGGGTCCAGTCAAAGTGAGATGAATAACTCTTCAACTAGTGTGAGATGAAAGCAACGGAGACTATTTGTGTGTGCAAATCCAGTTTCTTTCTTAGAAACTTAGAAATCACAAAACATGCGCTGCAGTAGGCCCTGCACTTTTCGTTGCCAAGGAGGAAATTCAAAATGAAGGTCCGCGACCAAATGGATTGCTCAGTCAAAGGAGAGCCATGGTGCATTAAATTCAATAAACCACTCAAGCTTCTGATCGAATATATTATGGGAACACTATAGGCTACAGTTTAAAAGATTAGTCCAGGAAAAAACAATATACTACTGTATTGGCTTTCTTGCTGGCAGTCTCAGCTTCAGGCACAAGATGATGCTACCTGATAGTTGCCATAGTAACCATGTAAGTGTTCAGCTGGGGCATTTTCAAATGGAAAAATAGAACATCATACATGAGTTTGCTGTTTAAAGAGAACGAAGATGGGCAGGAGCTTGGAAAATGGGAGTCCATGTGTAAGAATTCTGCAGTGTCAGGCTCGTGAGACTTCTCACTTTTGTGAGACAGGTTGAGGCTGTCACGGCACGCCTGCTTGTGGGGGTCTAAAACTCGTATCCTGGGCAACTTTCGGGGGAAAAATGGATGGCAGCTACATCTGGAACACTGTGGAAACTGGAGCGTCTCTGTCCTCAAGAGACGTGCCCTAGCAGTCTTGCCCAAACTGTAGCTCTCTGATGTCTTGTTGAATCCACCAGGTCCTTCATTCACAATGGGTTACACACCCACTTGGCCTAACAGTGATCTGCCCTGACTCTGTCCCCATGCCCTGCATGGCAGTTCTTCGGTGGTCACAGCTTTTGAAAGATTAAAAGATTCACTCAATGTTCATTCAATGGTGCTTTCGGCCTATCTGAACAACGCCCTACAAAATGAGGTTCACGCCTTATCTCTGTCTGCAACTACCTCTTCCACAACCACTACTCGCTCCCCCACATTTCCTTCCTTTAACCACCTGTGCCCCTCTTTTATGGCATCAGTGCTCTTATTCTCTATCAGTTGTCAGCTTCCTGGGCAGAGGTTGCAAAACCACCCACACGGGCCAGATCTAACCCTTTGTTGGACCTCCATAAACCAACATTCGATCAGGGGATTTCATGTAACATTCCTGCTTCTGGAAACTTTAAACCCACACTCTTGGGATGGCAGCAGTTGGATAGCTGGGGGTAACTGCCCTCGTCAGATCGAAGTCATATGCCCGCACCCTCACCTGAGGCTGTGTTGCTACAATTACTTACCTTCCTGGCTCCTGTAACATCCAGTTGAACACCTGTCCTTGAGGGTAGGGCAGCATCCTTCTGTTCTTCCCTCTGTGTTCCTAATTTTTATTTGTTTCTCCCAGAGCCTACATCCTTCACTCGGTGGGTGAGCAGTATAGATTCACTGAAGAAAATCAAAGGCAGTATCATTATTTGATGACTACTTGCTGTTTACTCAGGCTCTCCTCCTCAGATCAAGAGAATCTGAGTGATCTGCATGCTTGGTGCTATACACAACCTCACAATGAGAAAGGAATTTCTGGTAGTGACATTCGTTAGAGACAGAGCCCTAGTTTGGGAATCTTTCTTTAAAAGACTGAAGAGAACACCGGGCACTTCTGAGGACCATGGCACTTGCTTCAGGGCTGCTAGAGAGAACTGTTCTTATGGTTCTCCACCTATCACCCATCCTTCCTTCCATCCATCCATCCATCCATCACCCATCACCCACCCATCCATCCATTCAGCCAGTCCTTCAATGTCACTGGGAACATTCAGCAAACAGGGGTTATGGACAGTGATGACAGTGAGGAAAACAGTCCAAGTCCCTGTCCTCATGGTGCTTATAGAGTCTAAAGGTCTTTATTTTTTACCCAAAAAGCTAAAGCAGCTGTTAAATGGACTTCATGATCAATTTCAGAGATATCAAGTTGAAATTGAGACAAGTCCAACAAGAAGGAGGGGAGAAGAGATATTAATGGCCAAAACATAGATTAAAACTGTTTAACTTCTCAAAATCCAAGGAAATGAAATTACAATGCTGGTGAGACATCTTTCTAGCCACTCACTTTGGCAAAGATTATTTAAAAAACACCCGAAGGCCCGCTGTGGAGACGGGGTGAGACAATGAGCACCCTTGTTTCTTTTCATGGGAACGTAATGTGGCACAGTCTTTTAGGAGGGCCATTTTCAAATAAGCATGAAAAGTTGTAAATATTTTTTGATTTAGTAATATAATTTCTAAGGCTCATTATCAGGACATAATTAGGGATGGGCACAAAAATTTAGCTAAAAATATTTTCGTGGGAGAATTGTTAGTAATAATAACATCATATACGATTAAATAACAGTTAAAGCAACTAGCATGTGTTTATAGAACATCCTTCATGTGCCTGTTCCCGAAGACACTGAACAAACCCCCGCAAGGGGAGACTGGTTGCTGGTTGAGAAAATGGCTTGGAGACATTGGTCACTGGAAGTGGGCTGAGCCCACTTGGTCATCACATCATGTGTCTATGGCTTCTAGTAGTGAAAAAAAAAAGTAAAAAATCTCGCATTAGGAAACTGGCTTAAAAAACTACAGAACGGCCCTACTGTGAAAAGCCATAAAACATAGCACAGATGAGAGGCCCTGGCTGGGTCGCTCAGTGGTTAGAGTGTCATCCCCATATGCTGAGGCTGAAGTCAGATCTCCGGTCAGGGAACATACAAGAAGCAACCAATGAATGCATAAAAACGCGAAGCGACAAAATTGATGTTTTTCTCTCTCCCTCTCTCTCCTTTTCCCCCTCTCTCTTTAAAGTCAATACATAAAAAAAAAAAAATAGCATCAGTGAAGACATATCTACTTAAAAGCATGTTTGGAAGTTTAGTTTTAAGCAGGCTGTCAGATCGTGTTTGTGGTGTGGGCCGTGTGTGTGAGAGAATCAATGTATAAGCGTACATAAGGACAGAAATGTCCAGAGTGGACACCAACTTTTAATCAGTGACTATCTTTGGCCGGTAAGAGAATTGTTTCACTTTTCATCTACTCATTTGTTTTCTTATCTATTTTTTTATTTTAAAAATCTCTATTATTTATGTAAAGACCTTTATATTTTCTTTTTTAAAATACTGTGGCATTATTGACTTGGTATTAGCATTCCAAGTCATTTCACGACACCCTGATTCTTGCTTCCTGAACTAACACTGATTTCCCCAGGGCATTATAAACATCACTCTGGATGGAGAGCAGGCAGACCTGAGTTTTAGGCCAATCTCATCTATTGATGTGTCCAGGACGTGTCCTGGGGCAAGTTCCCAGTGCTCCTGGTCACAGCGTGATGGTGGCAGCGAGAGCTGAACTCTGAGGCCCCTTCCAGCTCTGACGGGCCGTGTGCTCCTACGCTTTCACTTTCTCCTTTGGAGACAGCCCGCAACCATTTCCAGTCTGTAAGAGAAAGATGGGAGAATGTGAAAGCATTTTCTTCCACAAAAGAGCATGGATAAACACCTGCCTAACCCATTTTAAGAAATAATAACATGACATTTATAAACCATTTTGCACAGTGCTTATGAATTCCTTCCCCGGAGGCTCTGTGTTTGACTCTACTTATTGTAGTTATTTACATGCCTGCATTTGGGTAAAGCATGTGCAACTGTGAGGCGGCAATGCTTCCTCTCGAGATTATTATGGATACAGTGTTGCCTATTATGTTGCTGGTAACAAGTCGAGTTTCTCTGACACAGAAAATACCCCCCAGCCCCCAAAGACTGTGCCTTCACATCAGCCTGGCCTTTCTGCCCAGCTGTACCTGTGGCCAGTAGTCCTCCCAGAAGGAGCTGCATACCTGAGTTGCAGCTTGGCCCCATGAGGACAGCTTAGAGGGGTCCTTTTCTTCTCTGAGAGTGAAAAACTTTCGTGGCATTTGATATCTTTTCATTCCTGCAAAATAATTCTAAGGCTGCTGAACTTCAGTTCCCCATTTTGGGGTTTTGACTCTGAGTGTGCCACAGAAGCCCTAGCTTGGTGTGTTGCCCTCGATGGCTGAGCACGTAGAATGGTAAACTTCCCGACGCATACACAGTGTTGTTTACTTACCTCTAGAATATGTAAGTTGCTAGGTGGTCTTTTCCATATCACATGAAAAGATGACAACCTGTGATGACGTCTGTTATTTTAATCTTGAGCATCTGTGCTACGGAACTTTAGTGGGGTTTTTTTTGTTTTTTTTTTTTTTTGCCTCATTCAATCTAATAAACGGGCCCAAAGGAGTGTCTACCAGGGGGTCCAACCCATGGCCTGCAGGCCACATGTGGCCCAGAATGGCTATGAATGCAGCCCACACAAAATCATACATTTACTTAAAACATGATGAATTTTTCTGTGAGTATATGTCGCAGCGTATTTAATGTGTGGCCCAGAGATGCCAAAAGGTTGGGCACGCCTGGTAGGCAATAGCCAAACTTAGAAGAGGCAGATGCTGGAGCATCTGGGAGATTACCCAGAAATCTCATCTGTAAACTGTGGAAACCGGATAGCCACTCCATTACAGCTGCTGTGAAGATCAAACAAGAGGTCAGTCAGGGATCTCAGGGGTGACTGACCCATAGTAGGAACTCGATAAATGGAAGTCATAAACATTCCTCCAAACAAAACAAGGCGTTTGATCCCTTCAACGAGGCATACACCATTTGCAGTGCCATCGGATGTGAAGCGGGGTAACAGAAGGGGAGCCGAAGGGAGAGGACTGGAGTGTACCTAACCACTGCGGCGAGCACTGCGCATCTTCCCAACAGTTCGCGACTGTAGAACGACGGGCAGGTAAATGATGAAGTCCACAGGACACTTTTAGAAGACAACCCGAAAAAGGTACAAAGATAGTGTTATATTACATGTTTTTTGTTGCTTTTTCACTTTGATGTTTCAACATTTATTGGTTTGTTTGTCATTCTTCTTTTTCAGCTGCAAGCCCTCATTTGGAAAAATCTTATCAGCTGAATTGACTTTTAGTGTAACCTGTGTTGTTTCTTATTCAGTTGTTTATCTACTTCTCTTTGATACTTGATTGAATTGCTTAACTTCATTCATTCATTTAGTTATTTGTTCTGCACCCTTATCCTGCTCCACACGCTGTGCTAAACACTGGGCCCAGATGCATTTCCTGCCCTCCAGGAGCCGACAGTCAAACACAGGGAGAATGGCTAAGTGCTAATGAATTTTTCCTCTCCTCCAGCCTTCGAAGGAGGGTCAGCTGCTGTATTCTGCTTTGTCAAATAGCTTCAGAGTAGAGTGAATCATTACAGGTGCTATGGTAGAAGATGCCCCTGGTGCCGCTGAGGACCCCACACGGAAGGAGCCCTCGATTTTAGGAAGGAAGGCTCAGACAGGATTTCATCGGGGAAAGCGATGTTACAAAGGCTTGGAGCCACGTCATATGTTCCTAATTCTCTGCTCTCTGCCCCCAGGACCTACCAGAGTGTCTTAAACGTGTTGTCCATTAGATTTAATTGTGTTTTTCCAGGTTCACAAGTCTCTTCATTGATTTCTCTCTAGGAGGTCAAATGAGATGTGACCAGAAGCTGTGGCCCGAAGAAGAAAAAAAAAGATCTATCAAGGTAACTTTTAAGAAGTAACTCCTGAAAAATGAAATGAAAGTGAGTTTAGAATTAAATAGCCTGGAGCGTGGATTCTAAATTTGCCACATAACAGTTGTATGAACTTGAATGACTGACATAACCTCTTTGATTTTAAGTTTATGTGCCTTGAAAATGAAAGTGGTGATACCAATGCCACAGTGAGAGAAAGTACACAACATCGGTTGGCAAAGTTTCTGGAATTTAATTCCTTAAGAGTCTATTAAATTTTAGTTTCTTTCTGTTGCTTTCAGAAACACTTCAGAATATTTCGATCAATGCTCCTCTCCATCCTTCTAGCTGGCTGATTGGCAGAGGAGGATCGACTTCAGATGGCATCGCTTAGAAATTTAGATGTTTAAGACTTGATTAAATGATCCCTTACTTGGTCATTGTTCAATGCTAATACCTTAGCCCTCAATGCTAATGGCCTGTAGCTGGGGTTGGAATTGACTTTAATTTCAGATCTCAGTGATGGTCTTTAGGGTTGCTTTCAGCAAAGTATACCACTCGATTATCTTAAAATAGTGGCAGGGGTAAATGCAGACCACTGTAATTGAACAACAATAAAATAATTTTTTAAGAAAGAATTTAAAAATAAATAAAAATAAAAATGATGCACCTTTTATTTGAGTAAGATAAATAGTCTTAAAGTCTAAAGGCTTAAGTCTAAAACCGAGAGTTACCTAAAGTCACAGAAAGCTTTAAATTTATACAACAATTACTTCTCTGTAGCCATGTGAGCTCTGTAGGTCGATAGGCCAGATAAGGGAGAAGGATGAAGCGGTGACACAGCCTTCTTCCAGGAGGGAGCAAAGACAGGAAGGAAAGTCCGAAGGTGAGAAGGGCAGAGGGGAAAGGTGTTTGCAGAAGTGGCTAAGCCGGCCTTTCACAGAATCATAGGAGAAAACTCTTGAGTGTATAAACTCACTTGGCTTCTTTGCAAATGAGTCAGCTTGATAGCTCTAATGCTATCCACACCTTGAAATTATTATTTGTTCTGTGTTTAAATGGGAAATTGAAGTTTGACAAAGTCATTTGGACTAGTCCAGATCTCATGCAAAGCAATTGCTTCAGAGCTGTTAGCACAGCAGATTTCTCGGTCCGTTGAGAGTTTGATATAGTAGGGGAATTTCCTTGTGATTCTTTCCATTTTAAGCTCCAGACAAACTGCCCTTTCTGGCTCTTTAGCGTGTTTCTCTGATTACTTTTTAAGTGTTTCTCGGGAAAGTTTTTCCTCAATTTGGTGCTCACTGTTCCAAGCCTTTTGCTTCGATCCCTCTCTCCTTGCTCTTTGACGGGTTTTTTTTTTATGCACCGTCTTTGAGAAACCACATCATATGGAGATCTCCTAAATTTCCTGTTTTCCACTCTTCACTCTTTTCTTGGCTGTCTACTCAAATTTCTCCCATATATTCTTGCAGTAATATTTCACATATTTGTTCCTTTCTTCTAAATGGTTGCCAAAAGATGCAGCTGCTTCCTCCTGAGTATTGTCAAGATCCACCATCTTATCTACCAGAGGAGCGGGGAAAGACTTCGTCTCCAAATCCTAAATTCCAGTTAACCATATAGGAAATGGATGGGGCCCCTAGACATCGACTGTTTACTCAACTGTTTCTTTACCTCTTGATTTTACAGGCCCCACTTCTCTTGGCTGGGTTAGCAGAGACTCAGGTAGCTGCCAACATCATTTCCAGTACCTGCCCTCCACGGCTCACTCAGGCTCCTTGTCTGGCAGTGGTAGGGGGCACAGCCAACAGTGCACACTGTGGGCCTACATCCCTATTCTTCTTGTTGCCAGAGTCACTGGGAGAACTCCTCTGGAGGGTGGTGACCTGTGGAGGAAACATCCTCGCCCTCGCTCCTTATTCTTCCCGGCCAATAAAAGAGACATTTCCAGTCTGTCTGAGATAAGAGGAAGAAATGCTTCTTATTGTTGTGGCTCCTTCCCACAAAATGAGGGTGGTATTTGTCTGTTTGGTGTGATGGCCTGCTGTCGGGTGGACATACTGTGTGAGAGGGTTCATGCACCTGTGGCCTCACTCACCTTTTCTCTGTTCATGGGGCCTTCTGCATTCAAAGGGGATGAGGTAAGAAGAGGGAATTTAGGAGGGAAGACCCTTCTATGGTTGGGGCCAAGCAGGTAGAACTCAGCTGGGTTTTTATTACAATTTCTCTAGAAATAGAGATTAGCTGACATTAGAAAAGATGAAGACCTTCCGGATACCCAAGAAGACTGGAAAGTAGTGTGAATTAAGGAGAAAAGAGGTAACAGCCTTCCTTCTGAGTAAGAAACTAGTGTTCAATTTCTCCTTTAGACCTCAAAGTGATAAGATAAGTAGATGTTTTTGCAGAGTGGATCCATTATGATCATCAAGTTCTAAAAACGTCTCTGTGCTTATAGAAGGGTTGAGGCATAGTTTGTATTTTGGGAATTATTAAGGAGGTTCTATCATGTAGGCATGACTCATGATTAAGTCAGTCTCTAGCCCCTCCCCAGAGGATGGGAAGTGGGCCTGAAAGTTCCAAGTTTCTAATCATGGCTTGGTCTTCTTAGTGACCAGTCTTGATTCAGGAAGTCAACAAGGGTCACTTCATTAGAACAAAAGATGCTCCTATAACCCAAGAAATTCTAAGAGATTTAGAGCCCTATGTATGATGCTTTCATCACCCCCATTACTTAATAAATTACTTAAAAAAATTAGGAGCTGTGTGCCAGGAATCAGGGTCAAAGACCAAATGTTGGGACATAAGATACTCCTAGGACCTCTGTCCCTCGGGAGATTACAAGATCGCTCTGGGAGCTCTATTTCAGAAACTTAGGTCAAAGTCCCAGTACTGGTGGGAACCAGGGGCAGAGACCAATATATTCTCATTATTTGATACCTATTCTCACTCTTAGAGCTTTGTATGGGTTGTTCCCTCTGCATCAAATGATATTCTCACTCTTGACCTTACACCCCTTTCTCCTGGCTAATTCCTGCTTATTTTTCCTCATAGACCCCCTAGACTGGGTTAGATGCCCCAATTATGTCCTGCTATGCAGATATAAATATATATATATTTATATATATGAAATATTAAAATGATTACTATCCACATCTATTTTTCCACCAAAACATAAACTCTGGGAAAGAGATGTGTGTTGTATTTTCGTGTGTCTCTAGTGCCTGGCACGATGACTGGCACATAGTAGGCATTCTACAAAGGCTTCATGGAGGAACCAACAAAATACTAGGTTTATGGGAGCGGTACTGGTAGCAGTGAATCACACATAGATTTTCTACTTGTCTGTTATGTTTTGTCATCTGTATGTGATTTCAATAGCATTTGCTAAGGGACCACACTTCCAGAAGCGAAGCTGAGAAGGATAGAAGGGAAATGAAGCTGAAGAGTCCCCATTCTTCCAGACCTGTCTGTTTTTCTCCCCACCCTTCAGATCCTGGGGTTCTTCTTCCTCCCCTAATCAAAATCCATTTCTTGGAAAGCATTCACACTACTGGGTTACATGGCCGATAAGTTAAAATGACTGTGTTATTTGTTCAATACTGTTTGCATTTTTTTAAAACGAGGAACAAAGCCTCTGGTTGTTTTGAACCAAAGGAACAGAACTCGAACTATGCACTGTCAGGTTCAAGAAGCTGGTAAGGAAACCGGGACCACACACACAGGTGACCTGAGACTTGACTTGGGAAGTGCAGCCCGAGAACTATGCCCGGCACAGAGTAAGTGCGCAGATGCGTTTGTTCAGTCAGTAAAGTCAGGCCATTCTAGATATCCTTCAGTGAAAAGGAAGTATACAAACTGTATTGCACAGAAAATACGTGCCATTGTGGGCTTTCTAGAATTGTCCATGAGACTCATTAAAGAAACTTAAAAAAAAAAAAACACCACACACATCCTACCTAAAGAGTACTTGCTCCCACTCCTTGGGGGCAGGGGGAACAAAACTAAAAGTAAAATATTGTTAAAATAGATGTCACTCTGGCTGAAAATGTGCACATTTGGTAAATGATTCATTTTATTATCTAGGCAGAAATAAGCATACAGAACTCACTTTGAAAATGCCATCCACTATTGGAAGCTTGGAATTAAAAGTAAGAAGTATGAACTTCTATGCCCAATTTCCTGCATTCTTCTGCCATTAAGAAAGATTCTATCATTTCCATATGTAGAGATTTACAGTCTCTGATTTTTGGAAACTTTTCTTGAAGCTGTTGGTGCTTCTAAAAATGGGTGGTCTGGAGCAGTCTGTGGAGAAGACCTGCATCAAGGAGGGTGAGAGCCACCACAGCCTTTGTGGAGCACAGAAAGGACAGTGCACCGCGTTCTTGGGCATTTGTCCCTGCAGTGAGGACACTGCCATTCCTTACGGCTAGGTTACCTCGTGAGCCACCAAGCAGTTCTGGTAAGGCGCACACCAGGACGCCAACGTCCCATCAAGGTCAGATACGCTCTCCTCGGCTGCCTTTCCGGTGGCTTTGTGCTTGCCTCACTCTTCCCTTGCCTTTCACACATGCCTCCGTGTGTGAAACACGGCCTGATGTCACCGTTGCCGAGTTTGAGCACGCTTCCAGAGAAGCCCAGATTTGCTCTTACCTTCTCATCCGAGAAATACATTTAAGCATTGGGAAAAGAATTCTAGCAACTCCACCACTAGTGGGTAACTTTCACATTTCTTAAGAATAGTCTTCAACTTAGTTGGAATCAAATTTCTTGTGTGGGAATGGATTTAAGAAAAAAAAATCTATTGAACATTTGGGCCTGGGCCTTGATTTTTCAACATACATCTTTCATGTGTTAAGATTGGTGATGCACATCCCCCACCACCCCCGGGGATCTTCCTTTTCTTAAGCATTAAATTGCCTGCTCAGATGCATAAAGTATATCCACTACCTTGAATGGATGTGCTCACTAGTAATGGCAACATTTATGGACATACATGGAGAAGAAAAGGAAGAGTAAAATCCTATTTTATGGAGGTATTTTATGTTTACCAAAAGGAAAGAAATGAAGATAACGTGACTTTCTTTGTCTAAGTGACAATTTAGGAAGGAAAGGCGTGCACTAAGTAGAAGGAGAAGAAAGGCTGGCTTTCTCCTGACTCTCCGGCAGATACTCCATAGCAATCATTCTTAAGCCCTGCCACCCACAAGCTCCTGATTTCAAGCTCCATGGTCAGCCTTTGCCCTAACTCAGGCCTCTCTCACATGCCTCCATCCAGCTCTAACTCAGCTCATCTTGTAGGCCAAACAGTTCCTTAAACCAGCCAACTCTAGTAACTGCTTTCTCTTGTGATATTTCCATTTGCTACTTAGTGGTTCTCAAAGCATGGTCACTGTGTCAGCAGCAACAGCATTCCCTCTATACTTGCTAAGAAATCAAGAAGAAGGATGACGAATCATTTTTTAAGTATAGTAGTCTTATTAATAACTTCCTTTTGGGATATTCTACCAGGAATAGTACTGTTCTCCAGTAAGGGGCATTTAGAGAAGTGTTTACTGTTGTATTATTCTTCTGAGTCTTGTATCATGTCCTCTACTGTTTTCAGTGCATAGTAAGTGCTCAATAAACACTAGTTGAATAAGCAACAGCCATACGGCAGTTGTAAGAGTTCCTCCACAGCTTTCAGAAGACAGGGTAGAGAAGGAAAGGAGGTAGATGAAATAAATAATGCAGAATGACTAGAAGGTTTGCGGGTTTGGGTGTAGCATGTGGTGAAGACGTTAAGGGCGCTGGCAGAAGCCTTACTGACACAATGCTTCATGAGGGTGGGACTGGGTAGGATTTGAGAGGTGGCTCATGCCACAGTGAGGAAACGGTTCGGGGTGAGGCCATGGGAGTGGAGTGTTTATGGGGAGCATTAGGGTTGAGGCAGAGCTGGGTCGTGACCTTGGCAAGTCCAAATGTGCTTCTGGCCTGAAAGTTCTACTTCTCAGTGCATTCCTCACAATCCAGTGGGAGCCTCCCATCATCAAGAAGAAGGAAGAAGAGAAAACCTTCAATAACAAATAGATTGTACTTGAAAAGCAGATTTCTGCATGGGGAAAGGGAACAGATATGAAAACGAGATTTTTTAATGATTATGCTGATATTAAATCCTTACAGTCACTTTTTCTTTAAACTAGTTGAAATGAGATGTGCAGCTCTCATAGCTTTGATACTCTTATTATCTTGGTTTCAAAAGTAGGGACCATACCCAAATATTTTGCATGCCCTGGTTGTGGGTATTGTCCAGCAGCTGGCACTGACCTGAAAACAGGTCTTGCATTCATTTATTTCCCTAATAACTAGAACCTAGAACCTATTTCCATTGACCTCCCAATCAGTTAAATTTACGTGCCTGTTTTCTTGAGTTACTCAAGAGTTCCACTTTCATTTTGCAGATATTCCATTTAGATAATAGCAGGCAGGACAGAAAGAGGTTTGTATAGTTTGGGAAACTTCACAGACAAGGAACACCCACAGGTTCAGGAAGATGCATTAAGAACTGGAACTCACGTCTGCTGGGATAATCACATCACTATAACAAGTAGGAACTGAACATCTCTGTGGAAAACACTGAACCAAGGCAAACTACATATCACTTCTGCTCTCATAGAGTTTATGTCAGAAAGGGCATGATCAGAATGACACAAACAGCTAAAAGAGAAAGCCGAGTGTGGAGGAGCCAGATGAAGATGCGAAGGCAACGGAAACACAGCAGAGAGGAACTGTCCGTGGGGCATGAAGAGCCTTCGTTCCTTACAACGCTGTAAGTAAACAACTTTTAGAAACTTCGTATCCTATGTATTTTATATTAATTCATGATAAATTTGTAAAAAAAATGTGGTGTTAAATTATATAAAGAAAAGGTAGTTCATCGAGTGCCATAGCAATTTCAGAGAATATAGCTAATATTATTATATGAAATTAATACCTGGAAATCAAGAAGCAATATAACAGTTGGAAAAGGAGTTATTAAATGATAAAGAATGTCGCTTATTGGATATTAATGTGGAGAAAAATAATTAAGTCATGCTTCATTCTTAAAATTTCATTAAATTCCAAATGAATTAGTGGGTTAAATGGTGTCAAAATTAAAAGAAAGCCAAAGAGTGCATCCCTTCCACCTGTGAAGAAGAGTTATGTGTCTGTTAAATTACACATCTTACATAACTTAATAGAATAAATCTAAGAAATATGACACATTCCTCTCAGAATGAGAAAATTACAGGATCAACATATAATAGAAACTCACTACTAAAAATAAAGAAATGATATATTTATAAAATCAATACTCAAAATGTAGTGGCTTAAAGTGATGACTACTCCTTTAGCACGCAAGCCCCTGGACTGGGAATTCGCCTGGCTCCGTGGTCCTCCTGCTGCTCTCTGCCAGCTTCCCCAGGCATCTGGGGCCCATTAGGTGGTCCTGCCTCTGTGGGCACCTGCCTCTGGAGCACTGGGGGCACCTGCTCTCACCACCTTTAAGTCTCATCAGGGTTTGTTCATGTGTGGCAGGAAGGTTCCAAGTGCAACCAGAGGGCAAACCACCATGTACAAGTGCTTTTCTTGTGTCTGCTTGCATCACATTGGCTACTGTTCCATGGCCAAAATAGTCACATGATCAATCTCAGCGTCCACATGGGAGGAAGGGCACTACCAAACCATGTGAAATCAGGGAACTGGTGGACTTGTGGCTATTTGTGCCCTGCATCAATAATTGGCAAAAGAAACTTACAGCTTAACCACAAAGAATAGATCACATGTGGAAACTTTGATCAGTACCAGTGATTAGAGAAATGCCCATTCATGTTGGCTTCAAAGATCATGCGGGAGATGACTTCCCAGCCTGCCGACTGAGCAAGGTCTCGAATGCCAAGTCCAGCAGTTAAAGGGAAACCTGGGTTCACTCTACCATTTCCTTGTGGTGTCTTGTGTAATATCTCTAAGCCTCAGATTGATCTCCATAAAATCAGACAAATAATGTCTACTGTACCTCAAAGATTATGAGGATTGAATGAGATCATGTGAAAATATTGTACAAAGGTCCTGCTCAGTTAATGCCTCTTCCCTCCCATTTCTAAGACGCAATCTTCTAAAACCAGCAACAGCAACAACAACAACAAAAAAAACAAAGCAAAAAACTTTAAAAAAAGCAACCCAGCAAGTAAACAGATAAAACTGTAGGGGCCAAGAACAAACTGCTACATCTGTGTATAACTGGTGACTATTCACACGGCTATGAATTCAGCAGTTATAGAGCATCCCTTCTGGGCCCAACGTTGTGCTGGGCACTGGGAATACAGTGATGAATAGAAAGAGGCAGATCCCTGCCCTCGTGGAGCTTATAGTTTAAAGGCAGAGATGGACAGTAACCAAATCATCACATCAACAAACATAAAATTGCAGCCTTAATTAGTGCTATATGGGACTCTTGATTGGTGCTAGCAGGAAAGCATGTAACAGGAAGTTGTAACCCAATTAGGAGGGGGAAGGGCCAAGGGAATCTCCCAGAGAAGGGAATGAGTTGCGGTGTGAAGGGGAGAATGACCCTGATCTAGACTGGGGCAGGGCTATATGGGAGGGTCAGACCTCACGGCTCCTGTAGGGAATGACAAGGAGATTGTCTTAACCTTTCAACCAATGTGAATTCATGGGAAGATTGACCAATGTTGGGATC
>PVKM010021757.1:0-22332 GCA_004027735.1 Carollia perspicillata | reverse complement strand
ATTCTTATCACAGGTCACTTCACTTTAAAGTATCTTACCTAGCTGTTTGCTGTCCTGTGTCCACGAACAGACCGAAAGCTCTTTGAGGGTAGAGATCACACCCTACTTACACCAGCAGGTCCACAGTTCACAACACATTGCTTGCACCAACTAAGCATTTGGAGTTTTGTTGAAGTAAAACAAATACTTGTATCTCTTAAAACATCTTTTGATATGAAACCAAGCGCTCTCTTTAAATTATGTTACTTTTATAATGTTTTTATTTCATTAAATAAACACATTTTTAAAGTCATCTTCATTTATAAAATGTTGATAAATTGGAGAAGAAACAAAAGGAAAGGATTAATGAAAGGGAACACTGGTGTGTGTCTGGTTTTTTGCTTTTGTTTGTAAAACTGACAGCATCTCTTTGGCTGACCATGTAGGCAATTCCTGTAGGTTAAAAAAATTAATGATATTACAGGTCAAACATATGTAGATCAAACATATTACAGGTCAAACATATGTAGGTCAATATCATGACCTACATGATATTGTAGGTCAAACAATATGTCTTAAGTTTATCTTTCTTTTTTAAAAATTTCTTTTATTCAGCACAGCCATGCACTTCTCTGGGGAACCAGCTATAATGCAAAGATTTGGTTACTATCTGTCTCTTCCTTTTCAGAAAACTACAAATTATGTGCTTGGAGACACGAGGAAGTAAAACATTGATTGTATAGAACATTTCAGTGGAGTGGAAGATACTCTAATTAACATGATAATCAACAAAGGCCTTTTCATGGGAACAGATTGCATAATTGAACATTCTTTATGGATTTTGTTAAATATACTTTTCTCTCCGAGGGATTTCAAACTTCTGGTGCTATTTCTCTTTTCTGAACACTAAGGTATACAATTAAGGCAAAAGAATCACAGGAAGAACCTAACATTAACTTATAAAGTAGCTATCAATTGATTGATTAAACAAGGGAATAACAGTAGTCCCTCACTCTTCTGGGGGCCAATAGAATAAAGCATATTGGACACCGTAAATCAGTAACGGCCAGAGAAATCCTCTAGCATTTTTGTTACTCATACATAAGCCTCACTCTTTATCCCAATTTTTTTCTTAAAAATAAATAACTATTTCTACCTGGGGCAGGAAGTTCACCAACTTCATTACATGAAATAGTTACCAGTTATTGAGCACAAACTCTTCCAGGCATGGAGCTGAACATTTTATATATAACATCTTCATTTTCACAATTACCCAGAGGGTAGTAGTTTTTCCCCCCCCAAATAAACAAATCAAAGCTGGAAGAGATTAAGTGATTTCCCCAAGGCTACAGAAGTTATTAACTGTAGGAGCTGGGGTTTGAACCCAGGCTATCTGATGCCAGAACCCTTGTCCATATGCATTCCTTCACATTCCGACCTATTTCCTGAGGTCCGTCTGTCTACATGCCCTGCACTGTGCTGTCACTAGGGAAACACTGGTGAGGACCAGCACAGCCACCAGCCACTGCTCGCATGGAGCTTACCCAAGAGCCTAGAGAGAGAAAGGCCAATGGCTCCTACCCAGTGTGCCCACTGGGACATTCAAGGGGAAGGCTCTATGGCCCTTCCTAGGTCGTTTCCAACCTTCCCATTTTATTAGAAATGTGCAAGCATTGTACACTTCAAATTAAAGTATGTTTCAATGGAATTATTTCCATTAAATTCACAGGAAAATTTTCACAAAACACCACAATTTATTCCTATGTTACATCCCTGCTTTGTAATTGAAGAAAATTCCTGTGTTCTTCTGACCTGGAAAATACATAACTGGACCCGAGAGGACCTACCGATGAATCCGCTGGCACACACTGAGCTGCAGCAGCAGCTGAGGTCTGGCCCCAGCGTCGCCAGTGGATGAGGTTCTCTGCTGTGACATGCGTATTACGTGCATGCCTCAGTTGGTAATGCATTGCTGTCTACAAACATCCATCTATTATCTACGCCCTGTAGCTCCCGGAAACATTTTGCAGTGTCATCCCTCTGAACACAGGTTCCCAAAGATGTCCGTGGAGCCTGTTTTGAAACTAAATTTTACAAGGATGTAAATAACAAAAATGCTCTTAGGAATAACCCACAGAACAAAAATCCTCCCTTTAGAATTGGGTGCTATCCAAGTAGCCATTTTTACAGTCAGATTTCACCAAACAGAAGTCCTTGACTTCTGATAGCAGACCATTTAAAATATTGACTTGTTTAATGTTTTTGAGTTTCCTTTTGGCTCGCTCTTTAAATTTTAATGGACACTTCTCTAGGAAAAAATTCATAATACATAACTTGCTTTATGCATTCAGATGGAATAGTGCCAATTATACTACCCAGTTAGTAATACAGGGGAAAATTGGGTGTGGGAGATGATGGGACAACATGTGTGGAGCCCAGGGGCCTCAGAAAAATATAGTGAGTAATATTCCATAGACAAGCTCTAAGGAGTAAATAAAAAGCTATAGCTTTAATTCATTCAGTCAAAAAGAAAGAAGATAGCAGTGAAATTTGATGGGATTAAAATAGGTGACTCTAAGATGGTTAATTTACTTTAGACCTGATGATGAGTGCATTGTCATATTTTTCATAACTTACTCATTATTTCAAAATAATACCAATGTAGGGTAGGCTCCTGTAATCCATAGTAACATTGTTACCAGTCATTTCCCCTTCCCTTATACCCCTTATCTTCGAAGGGACTAGTACATCTCTACTGATCGGTAAGAATACCCTCAGGTTCCAGAACCTATGAGTAATGGAGTGGAGGCTTTTAAAAATCTGTGGGTCGATTATTTAAAACTGACTGAGCTAGCAAACCACCAGGAGAGAAAATAGTTGGTAAATGATGTAGAAACCCTTTTTTAAAAAATGTTAAAGCTCATCAACACTGGAATGTCTTTGAAAGCCCCTTCCCTTTTCTTCTCCACCTCTCACCTCATCCATCAATCCTCCAAATGTCAGCTCAGACCCTCTGG
This sequence comes from Carollia perspicillata, assembly GCA_004027735.1. Classification (NCBI taxonomy): domain Eukaryota; kingdom Metazoa; phylum Chordata; class Mammalia; order Chiroptera; family Phyllostomidae; genus Carollia; species Carollia perspicillata. Next base: position 19,336 of record PVKM010021757.1, on the reverse strand, counting down.
CCAAATCCCCTTCCAGGGACTCTCTACTTGTGCAAGTGGCGCAGCAGGCATTAAAGATGCCATTAAACAGGCATCTGCTCCTGGACACATGAACCTTAATGGCCTGGCAGCGTGTGATGTGCCAGGCCCACTTAAGAGAAATAAAAAGAGAGAAGCAAGGAAACAGGAACAAATTTTGAAACGTGCCGGCATGAAACGCTGATGTAAATGTGTGTGCCTGCGTGCGCACACTGATGTGCTCAACTTGTAGGTCCACAGCGTCGGGCACAGGACTGGAAATGCCATGCGGCCCACTCTGCGAGGGACGTATGTTCTGCCTCGTTTTTAAGGAATGAACCCTTATACTCCGTTTGCCTAAGTGTTCTAATACCATCAATGTATCTTCTATCTCTGCAACCTTTGGTCACACAGAGAAAGCGTCTGTGTTTGTTCTTTTCCAATAAGAGCAGACGTGCCCATCTTTCCTCCACAGCGCCTGCTCTGTGGTGTCGTCCCGAAGAACCGAAATGCTTTCCCAGCGCCCTGACCTCCCTATCTTCATCTCTAAAATACAGTGGGAATTATTGGAAAGTTGCATCACACCCACTGCCTCTATTGTTTAAAAATATTTTTACAAAGTAGAAAATTGTTTCCACTCAGTAAGAATGATGGATTATTGTATAGTGTAGAAAAATTAATGAGCAGATGGAATACCAACCCATTCGTCATTAAAATATTGCACTGGGTTAATTCAGCAAATACAAATGGAGAAGAGAGCAGATGGCCATTTATAGTTCTCTCGGTTTCTTCAACTACTTCTTTACAGACACAACTGCTCCTATATTTTACTGGAGATGCACGACTCTTACCCTACACACAGTAGGGAAGCGTCCACGTGGCCTCACAAACTTTTCATGGGACACAGCAATGATTTCTCTGTTTTGGTTAAAAGAGTGCTATATATTCACAGAATAAGTTATTCCTCTATCCCCAATATGGAGGGGACAATTTGAATTTTCTAGACTCAGTAGATCCTGTTGTCATTATCTGGTCTGAGGTAGATTCAAGTAGACAAGGGGGTAAAATCTCAAAAAAGACAATGATCTGCTCTGTTATAAACACTGAAGTATGCCAAGGATAGAGAAAATTATTACAGGTTAGGCGGTGTTCCTTTTAGGGCAACACTTTTTTTCCCATCATATCCTAATTCTATAAGTTACTGCCTCTTAAAAAAATTCTATCTTCATGGAAAGCAAATGGAACTCTCACATAAGTAAACTGCATCAAAAATACCGAAACACTGGCCGCATCTCCTACAGCTGAATATACACATATTCTATGGCCCAGCAATTCCACTCCCAGGTACATGCCCAATGGAAATACATATGCTTATCCACGGATGACGTGCAAATGAATATTTACAGAAGCACTATTTGTAAAAGCTCAAACCAGAAAACAACCCAGATAGAATCAATAAATACAATGCTATAATATAGGTCAGCAATTCTCAACCTTTTTTATCTCCTGGCACACACAAACTAATCTAAAATTCTGTGGCACGCCAAAAAAAAACACACATTATATTTTTTGCCAATGTGACAAGAAAAATTAAGTAAATTTTCATGCAACACCAGAAGGCTATTGTTGAGTTGGCTGTTGTCATTTTTTTATTTGACGATCTAAGGGCAAAGAGGTCAGTGCCCCAACTCAATACTCAGGTAGTGCACGTTTTAGAAATTCTTGCAGCAGCCTGGTCAAAAATCACTGATGCAGGCCATGAAAATCCATGAACTACTTACTGCTACAAAAGCAATGTGAGTGGCCCTGGCTGGTGTGGCTCAGTGGACTGAGCACCGGCCTGTGAACCAAAGGGTTGCTGGTTCAATTCCTAGTCAGGCCACATGCCTGGGTTGCTAGACCAGGTCCCCAGTAGGGGGCATGAGAGAGGCAACCACACATTGATGTTTCTCTCCCTCCTTTAAAAAAAAAAATGAGTGAATGGCACAAACATAAAGGCAAGCAAAATAAAGCAAACACAAGAGTATGTGCTATGTAATTCCATTTATATAAATATCAAAGATTGACAAAAATCACTCTGTGATGACAAAAGTCAGTGTAGCCTTTCTTTGGGAAGGGAAGTGGGGACAGTGACCAGACAGGAAGTGGGCCATGTGCTCTTCCCTAATCTGGGTGGTATTTACACGGGCAGCTTCCTATCGCAAAAGTGTACTAAGTTACATGCTCATGATCTGTGAACTTCTTAGTAGGCACAATAGCCTTTAATGTTTTCAAAGAGTTTAGTTGAGAAGATAAACACTATGAAAGAAGGGAAAAGTTCTCATCTAAGTACCAAGAACAGCAAAGAAATCATGCCATAATTACCAGCAAGAACTATATTTCACCACAGTTAACTCAAACAATTTAATACAACAAATATTTTATATATTTTTTTAAAATAAAATTCTCCAACAACCCCATTGAAAGAAAGTCTTCGATAACCTCCCACTGATACCTTTACCCCGTTATAGAAGACATTGGTGTTTCACCCAAATATTGGACTTTGTTCCTTCTGCTGCGTAACCCACCTTTCACTTGTGAAATGCCTTTCCCTAATTTTCCTCTGTGTAGATTGTGCCCAATGATGGTCTCCTTTAGCTCTGCAGGTGAGTCAGTCCTAGAGGACTCAAGCCAGATTTCTCTGTGGGACAATGTTCTCAGTGGGGCAGTTATTGTTGTATAGACTGACCTATGTACTACAACATAGTTAGCTTCCTGGGACCTTACACAGAGATGCCTGTAGCCTGGAGGGCCTGCAATTCTTGTTATATATGGGTGGGGGCTCATAACGAGGCTGCCCTATAAGAGATCAGAGAGAAGAGACCAGGCATAACATCTTTTTCATTGTTATTCCACTTAAGCCCATAGTGCCCGGGGAATGTTAGCTTTCTGATAAAGGTCATTTGAATAGATTTGGCATGTGTTCAATAAATGATTATTGAGCACTTTTATGTGCCAGGCATGGTTCTAGACAGTAAGGATATAGTAGTCAATAAAGCAGACCAAATCTTGCACACATTGCTTCTCTTCTAGGGAGAAAAGAGATGATAACCAAGCAACAGACAAATGCAAACAGAAACACTGCAGAGAGTGATAAGTGCTATGAAGTTAGGAAAATGGAATATGTGACAGAAATTGAATGAAAGGGGGTTGATTGCTTCAGTCTTTCTAAATCAGGGGTGATCTGTCCCCGGGGACATTTGATGAGACATTTTTAATTCTTACAACTGAGGGCATCTGGTAGGTAGAGGCCAACAATGCTGCTAAATGTTTTACAATGCACAGGACAACCCCACGAAGAATTACCTAATCCCAAATGATGAGAGAGAGGGCCAGGCGAGCACAGTTTTAGAGAAAGGGCATTCTGAGCTCATGGAAGAGCAAGTGCGAAAGCCTGAGGACACAAATTAGTTCGGATGGTTTGGTGAAAACAGAGAGATAGAGAAGTTGAAGGTAGCTGGGGAGAGCAGTAATATGTTCAAGACACTTTGGGCAGGTGGGAGCACAATGAAGATAAGGTTGGGCCGGAGGCGTGGACTAGATCACTTAGGGTCTTAGCAAGTGGTGGTAAGGAATTTGAATGTTATCCTGAGACAAAGGGAATTCCCTAAAAATTTTAAGCAAGAAGAGGATAATCAGATTTTAAGACATCACCATCACTGCTCCATGGACAATGGCTTGTAAAAGGGCACAAGTGGAAAGGAGGAAGCGAATAAGAAGACAGTAGCAGCCGTCCGAGAGAAATACGCTGATGGCCTGGGTGCCTCTGGGCCTACAGCAGCCAAATAAAGTATAGGATGTCACACCAAATTTGGATTTTAGATAAACCATGAAGAATGTTTATATAACTATGTCTCATGCAATAGTTGAGACATACTTATACAAAGAATTATTTGTTGTTCATCTGGAATTCGAATTTCACTAGGCGTCCTGTATTTTTATTTGCAAATGCTGGCAGCCCTATGCATGCATGGATAAATGAATATCTGTGTAGGTAAACACAGAATAATATATATTTGGAAAATGAGCCAACTTGCTGTATTTCTCAAACTCAAAAATGAAAGGTTCTGCATGCATGTTTCTGTAGGTGGAAGAGGTATGTGTTCAAGCAGGTATTGTTTATATGGGAGATCAATTAAATACCTAATCCATTTAGACATTTATATCTCCTGCTCATTAGTTTAAAGTCTCCACCAGCTCCAGGTGATCCCTCTTCAATATCTCACTGAAAGTGAGGAAATATATAATAAATAAGTTCTCGTTGCCCCCTAAGCTGTTTTCCAACCCATCAACCAGGAACCCCAAAACCAAAATCTGAGAATAGGCTTCTTGCATGGCTTTTATTTTCACAGGTGAACTAATACAATTTCCAAGTTCTGTCAATCTTTTGCAAACTCTTAAATTAGACCCCTCTTCCCAGTTTCCACAGATCCATTATTGTCTAGATCTGATTCCTGATTATTTTTTGCATGATCACCAGGACCCTCTTGCTCACCACTGTCATCATGTCACCCTCAGATGTGAACTTCCAATGTCCCTTGTCATTGTAAAGATTGCAGAGTGGTCATTTTTAGACTATAGTAGGCCAGCAGATACCTTTAATTTGGCTTCCACAGTATAGTTTTATTGTGTGTTTGATTCACTATTTAAAACTAAAAGCATTTTCTTTAAAATCTGTGTGTCTGGCTGCCTGGGAAAGATTTGAAGATACGGCCGTGCCAGCCCTGCATTTACTCATGGCTGCAACAGCACAAGCTGAATAAAACCTTTGTGCTCACCTGCTTCGGTGAGTCGGCTGGCATCTGGCATGGCGACTGGTAGTGGGTCACCTCAGATGCCTCTCTGCAAGTGCTGCCAACCTCTGAAGGTTCTTTTCCTGTGCCCCACTTCGGTCCAATCCCTCAAGCCAACAGCCCCAACGACCTGGTGTGTCCCCTGCTCCTTCGCTCCCAACAACCAGGAGAGCCGGAATCCACACTTTCTGTTCTTCAATCCAGACTGTGTAAAATTTTGATTTGCTCCTTAAAATGGTTTCTGATTGAAAGGCAAATACTACATAATTTCCCTTCCATGTGGAATCTACTGAACAAAATAAGCTGATGACCAAAGAGGAAACGGAGGCATGGATACATGGAACGGGCTGACAGCTGTCAGACGGGAAGGAGTGGGGGGACTGGAGGGAAGAAGGTGAAGGGATTAGCCAACAAACATTCATGCATGTCCCCCAGGCCCAGACAAGAGTGTGGTGACGGCCAGAGAGAAGGCGGGGGGCAGGGGGTGGTATGTGGTGCCGGCCAGGTGGGGCCAGGCAAAGGGGAAGAATGGGGACAGCTGTCACAGTGTCAACAATGAAAATAGAGGAAAAAAGGGCTATCAGGCCACAAAGAATTGTTTCTGATCAATCGCAACATCGTCCATTACTTTGGTTTTCTTTCTGGAAGTTAATGTGCATGTGTCCTCTGGGTGCGTCTCAGGCGCCTGCCACACTCGCCAAGCTACCGCGTCAGCGCCCCCAGGAAGCAGCCTTCCCACTGTTTCTCGCAGCAGCGCGGGCCTCCCAAAGGGACTCAGAGAGCGGTTGTTGCGTGAAATGACGATGCCGCAACCTCATCAGCGTCTAAGGGGAAAAGTGGGCCCGCAGTTATCCCTTTTTGGAATGGTATGCGCCTAGCGTTTGAAAATGATCATTTTTCCGAAATCAATGATATTAAAGAGCAGAGTGTAAGAAATTGAAACTAAGCCTGCTCTTTTAAAGTTTCTGTTTAACGTAATATAGTGAAGCCTCTCTATTAAGCTATACTATTTCATTTTATTCCACAAATATATTTGATTTTATGACCAATAAAAACCAAAAATTTCACTCATTTTGCTCTTACTTCTTATGAGATTATTAAAACTCAGAGATCCAATTTCCCATTGCTTTAAGGAGGCTGATTATTTATTTAAGTAGTAAAGGCTTGAACTGAGGAAATAAAGCATTCTCTGGCTTTGTATGTATCTATTATCAACATTATGGGATAGATGAGCAGCCTGAATTCTAAGAAGCAATTCTAACTATGTGAGCGCATATAAAAATCCATGTAAACTGTTTTGTAAACAGCAGCGAGTTTTAAATCACTTATGTAGTCATATACCTTAAGAAAAAGAATACTATTTAAAGAGAGAGGTCCCAAACCCAGTATTTTCTCAATCAAAAAACTCTTGCCAGTCAATAATTACCTCGAGAAATTTTTTTAAACATTCCAAGTCAAAAAATAATTAGTAAGCTATCCACTCACAGTAGGGATTAGCAGACAATCTGTGTTTCCCTAAATCAGCTCCTCTCGCTGTGTTGTCAGGACCACGAGGCATGACAAATTTTAAATGGGCTTACTGCCGAGAGCTCATCCGTAAGGTACAACCGTTTCTCACACACACACACACACACACACACACACACACGCACACTTCAAAGTAGGGAGTAAAGCAGCCAACACGCTTGGCTTGGCTGCTTCCATTATAAAGTCAGTGAGTAAAGATGAAAATAAGTAACATCATAGATAAATCTTTTAGGAAAGGTTCCTATGTTAATATGCTATATGAAATATTGGATTGCATTCTTTATAAACTTACACATAATACGGCTTGGAAGATACTTCTTCATAATCAAATAAGAAACACAGTCAGATTGAATGTTTGGAGGCAGTAAAGAAGAATTTCGGAGAATAGTATTTCTAGAAGGACACACGTTTCCTGTTAGATTAAATCCTAAGATGTCATTTAGTGGATAAAAGTCAAAGAAAATGTGAAACATTACTAACGAGAGAAAATTACTGATCAACCAATATAAGATCGCGGCTCTTAACTTTCCAAGAAAGACTACATTGCTCGTTACCCAGCACAGAACTGAACCGATACCAGAACGTTTGCACAGAATCAAATTGCACCACACAGCACTTGGAAGGGGTTGGAAAGCGTCTAAGATCCGTCCCTCTGGAAATACCCCCCACACTAGAGAAACCCCATGCAGTGACGCCTAAGTTCGCTCCAGTTGCCAGGGACAGAGAGAGAACTAAAGCAGGGGCTTCCTGGTTTAGAAAAGATATTTCTTGAATTAGTGGAGCTAATTATTTGCCCCAATAAAATCTTGTTTGTTGGTTTGTGGGTTTCTTGCTGAAATAAAAGGCTAAGCCAAATATTCTCTCTGTTCTGAGAATGTTTAAGAGAGACTTCTAAAGCTCTTTGGTCAGCCATATGAAAACGCTGTTCTCACCAAGAGTAGACTGAGATACTGAGCAGCGGATGGAATTAAGAAAGCGGTGCTAAGAGACGCTCACTTTCAACCTTATCAGTATCTACGCCAAAGGGAGGTCCTAAGAGACAAGAGACTTTGCTTGACTTACACAGCTAATTGGTGGCAGAAATGAAACTAGAACCCAGTACATGCATCTGGTCTTGGGTTCTTTCCTCTGCACCTTGACCTTGAGTTGTGTCTTCAGAGCGAGGTTTCATTGAAACATGGAAAAGGAATTTTTCACTAAATAAGATCATCTAAATACAAATGCAAACACCATACTCTGCAATTCGATATAGATGTTTTTTAATTATTCAGTGCAGTTGTACAATGAGTCTATTATTGCTTTTTGCAAGTGGGATGATAGACAGCCATTACCTTAGCATCTCACTCACATGTCTTTAACGCACTGGTTCATCATGGGCAAACAGAGACCCAGGAAGCACCAGTAACTGGCAGACTTCAGAATCATAAGTTGTGTCCAGCACTGGCTGAACTTATGCACTGAAAGGTTATTGATGCGGACCATTTGGGACTAATGGGATATAAGGTGGGGGCAAGTGATGGGTAAATAACAATGTCTGCGATTAAATACTTTAGAAAAAATACAAATTAATTATTTTAAAGTGAGTAGAAGTAACCACTTAAATACTACCCAATATAAGTACTGTAGGACTTACTTCTTTTTCTGTAGGGCTGATTTTAATAACTGAATAACTCATTTGTAATTAGAAGACAAACTATTTATATCCAAATGGCATCAGAAATCTTTCAAAAATACTTTAGCACATTAAAAAATCTGCCGTTGAATGTTACTTAGTCCAAACTTCACATGGAAAACTGCAGAGAGTGGAGAGGTAAGATTTAGTCTAGTTCTAGTTAAATTATCAAAAAGCATCACAGTCATAGCGCTCTTACTGTAAGAAGTCGTAATGGCAGTAATAACACTTCATTTCCTTTCCACTCCTCATAGGAGTCCATTCCTATTTTCTAACTGGCTCCTTAGCAGAGCTCTGCACACTGAGGGCACTGAGAGGTGAAGGGACTTGCCCAGGAACTGGCAGCATTAGGTCCCACAGCCTGGGCCAGAGCCCAGTCCTCTGACCCCTGCTAAGCACGCTTTTTCTCTTCCACGTGCTGTCTGTGTTGGAGCACAAAGCTCTGGGATAGGCCAGATAAGCACGAGTGTCATTTTCAGCTCCCAGGATATATAATTCTATGGCTTTATGTATGCTATGCCCTTAAGAGAAAAGTCCACACTATACATGTGTGCAATATGGACTAATGGATTTCAGGGACTCTGAATTTCCCTTCAGTGGCTTGTTTTCCGTGTTTCACGGATCAGTACCTGTGTTCAATACCCTAAATCCTCGTTGATATGTGGTTGGTATACATATTCAAACTGTCTTTGCTCTCTGCTTCCTACGACTCCTTTTCCTAAGCACTGGGTTTAGTTTATAGTGCATTGGTCAAACCACTACCACAGCACTGACCATGATATGCAGTAATTTTTTGATTAACTGCCTCACCTATTAGATTGCACATTCCTCATGGCCAGGGGCACTGTGTTAGTCCTTATTAGATTTCAGCTATTCTTTGGTTGCCTGCCCCTTAGACTTTTACCCGTAAGATAAAATGTTTCTAGTGTCTTGCACACCATTGGACATAGAGTAGGTGTTGTAAAAATGCTTATTGACTGAACCAAAGTGCGAGTAGCTAATGGGTAGGCAGGATCTAATGGGTAATTAGATCCGTGTATGTTGAAAACTTCTAAACAATGTGTTGACCCAACTCCCTGACTTTTCATTTAGGCTGCAAACTTGAGTGCATAAATCTCTGTTCATCCTTTTAATATGTTATATGCTTAGATTTCAGCCTTGCATTAATCTGGGATATTAATTCCACCAGCACTTTTGATGGAAGCTATAATTTATATCACTGGAAAACCTTTCTGTGGCTATTATTCAAAAGAGTAAGAATACAAATGGTATTAAGCATTAACTAGGCAAAGGTAAAGAAACTGTACTGTATAAAAACTTAAGGTTGAAATTAAGGCTAAAACATTTCATAATTAAAAAATGATTAAATGAACAAGTGTCAGAGGTCATGCGCTAATTAGAAAGGATGAAAACCAAACCAGAAACACATTTATTGCTTAAAAATGTTATCTTCAGGCCTTGGCTGGGTAGCTCAGTGGGTTAGAGTGTTGTCCCGATATGCCAAGGTTGCTGCAGGTTCAATCCCTGGTCAAGGCACATATAAGTATCAATCAGTGAATGGATAAATAAGCCCTCTCCCTGCCTCTTTCTCTCTCTAAAGTCAATAAAAATTACTTCAACTCCCTAAAGCATCTATAATGATTAATTAGTTATAATAAAAACACTGGAAGTATTGACATTGTATAGTTTTATAAAATGAAGGACAAAATAATAATGCCTCAATCTCAGACAGTCCTTCGAGTTAACGATCTTGTTGAAAAAGGAGCCTGTGAAGTTTTAGATGGGCAGACGTTGATGACCACCTGGCAATGGTATCGTTTGTGTTCATACGTCAGTCTCCTCTCTCTTCAAACACTCCCTTTCTCGGACACTGACGTCACACAGAGATGGTAGTAAGTGGCCAATCCAGCCCTAAGATGTAATCTTGTCACACCACCAACTTGCTCCGTGACCCTGAGCAAGGTTTGCCTTTCTCTGGGCCTAAAATTCCTTGTTTATGGAAAAATGCTAGAATAATTTACCTTTATTTCCTTTCGATTTGAATATTCAACCACTTCTATTTCTAGGGTGTATTTGATTAGTTTGCCCGGCTCTTACTCCTCACTCAGAGGACACTGTTGGTGGTCTGATGAAAACATTTGTGATTTTTAGCATATTTGATAGCTGCAAAGTCAGTTTATTTAAAAATCGTATTCATTGTGATGCTTCCAATCTCAAGTTACTGTATGCAAAAGCATCATTTTATAGACTAGAATATCCAGAGTGTGGATGGGCTCAGGACTGGGTGAAGGGTACCAAGGACCCAGGTTCTTTCCATCTCTCTGCTCTGCCATTCTGGCAGTCAGTCTCCTATTCTGACTCCCAGCAAGATGGCTAGTCTAGGTCAAGGGTACATTGGAGAATGTGAAGGAAGACCAGACTCATTCAATCAAATCTCCTGGAAAGACATTATCATTTTCCTCCAAGTTAAGAGCCAATAGCTCAGCAGAATCTTGACCTATTGAGATATTGAGAATCCTTTCTGTCATATTATCAAGGTGGTTTGGCAAGTAGCTACTGAATGCCTGGTAGAAGTCCAATAGGAAGCCAGGCACTGTTAGTGATACAATGAAGAGAAGTACAAAGGAGAATCCATACAGTCTTTCACAGCAGGGTCATGACTAACTCGGAAAATGCAGCATACTGGCTTTAGAACCTTGAAGCAGGGCAGACATAAGCTTTCTATGAGGCCAACCCAGCCCTAGCTGAATCTCCAGGTATGGCTGGATAGGGTTACCTCATCCTTACTTCTAGAATAGAGCAAATTCCCTACTTCTAAATTTCACACTTAAAGATGATTTTTAAAATAAGTTTATTATCATAGGCTACATTGACCTTGTCCTTGAGGTGACTAAAGCTCAGCAATACAGACTGATGCATTTCACATATTTTATTTATTTATAGGGGAAGGGAAGGAGAGAGAGTGGGAGAGAAACATCAACGTGTCCCCTACTGGAGACCTGGCCTGCAACCCAGGCATGTGCCCTGACTGGGAATCGAACTGGCGACCCTTTGCTTCACAAGCCCGTGCTCAATCCACTGAGCTATACCAGCCAGGGCCAGACTGATGCATTTCAAATTGCGGTGAATTGCAACCTATAATCACTTGAGATACATAGAAAATCTTCAACAAGATAGACATAGTAATACCAAAACATAATCATAGCTGCTATAGATTAAAATATATGGCATATGGTTTCTATAATCCATTGCCAAATCCACTGTGCTTCAGATACGGCCTATTTTTGAGATGGTAAATATTGTATTGTACTCTAAAAACGAAGTATGCAATGATCTGATTGTAACAGCCAGGCATTTGAATATAAACATTCACAGAATCAAATTGTAGTATTTGTTTTAAAAAAACAAGACAGTATGGACACATCACAGTGTATCTAACAAGGTCCTTATCTTGCATTTCCAGCGATGTGCTAGTAACACACACGCACACACATGCCTTCAGGGGCATTTGAGTGACAGTGTCTCTGGGCTGCTGACCTGGTACTGGAACACCTCCTGGGTCACAGGGGATGCACATTTTTAATTTTCATAGATGCTGCCAAATTACCTCCCAGAATGGTTGTACTACGTCCTGCCAGCTGTATATGAGAGTTTTTGTTTCATTACATTCGTACAAACACACCATATGATAAGACATTTTCAGTGTTACCAATCTGGTGGGCGAGAAATGGCATTTCATTTTTGTCTGTATTTGTACTTCCCAGATTCTCAACGACATTAAACTTAAATATTTTCTTGTATGTTCATTAACCATGATAAGCCTTCCTGAAAAATGCCCACTTGTTCTGTTTGCTCAGTTTTCTATCAGGATATTTTAAATTTTCTATTGGCTTTATAAGTTTTTCACATGCGTATCAGTGTTTGTGGGTTAATACCTCTTTTGTCCCTTTACTCTCATTTTCTTTTTTCCAGTTTTATTGAGGTATGATTAACAAATAAAATCATGTATCTATTTCAGCTGTGCAACACGATTTTTAAAGGGGCACAATGTGATGGTTTGATATATTTATACATTGTGAAATGATAGTCCTAATTAAGTTGATTCACATATTCATCACCTCAGATTGCATTACAGGGGAGTGCGGACACATCTTTGAGATACCGATTTCATTTCCTCTGACTTTTGCCTAAAAGTAGGATTCCTGAATCACATGATAGCTTGATTTTTAATACTTTAAGTAACCTCCATACTGTTTTCCATCATGGCTGTCCAATTTATATTCCTACCAACAGTGTACAAAGGTTCCTTTTTCTCCACATCACTTGGTATCACTTGTCTTTTTGATAATAGTCACCCTAACGAGTACGATATCACTATCTCTGTTGTGATGCTGTGGTTTTGATTTGTGTTCGACTGATGATTACTGATGTTGAGCACCTTTTCGTTTACTTGTTGGCCATCTGTACATCTTTTTTTGAGAAATGTTCAGGTCCTTTGCCTATCTTTTCAGTCAGGTTCCTTGTTTTCTGGCTATGGAGCTGTAAAATTTCCTGAGATGTTTTGGAAACAAACCCTTATCAGATACTTGGTTTGTAAATGCTGTCTCTCATTCTGGAGGTTGCCCTTTCACTCTGTTGATCGTCTCCTGTGCTTTGCAGAAGCTTTCTAGTTGGATGAAGTCCCACCTATTTATTTTTGCTTTTGTTGTCAGATCCAAAACAAACAAAAGAACAAGCAAACAAACAAACATTGCCGCTGTCAAGAAGCCTTTCCCCTCTGTTTTCTTCTAGGAGTTTTATAGTTTCCGGTCTTAATCTAAATCTATAATCCATTCTGAGTTAATTTTTGTATATGGTTTAAGATAAGCATTCAATTCCATTTTTTTGCACGTGGCTTCTAGTTTTCCCAATTCCATTATGAAGAGATGATTCTTTCTTCATTGTGTGTCTTTCTTTCTTTCTATTGTGTATGTATTCTCTCTCTATTGTGCACCATTAACAAAAACTAGTTGACCATACATGCTTGAGTTTATTCCTGGGCCCTCTATTCCCTTTCATTGGTCTATACGTCTGTTTTTTATATCGTGGATGTACCATTTTAATTACTATAGCATTGTAACCAAGAAATAAGAGGCATACAGATCAGAAATGAAGACGTTAAATTGACACCATCAATCTTACACATACAAAACCCTAAAGAGTTCACTAAAAACCAGTTAGACCTAATACACATATCCAATAAACTTGAGGATACAAAATCAATATACCAAAATCAACTATATTTCTATATATTATCAATGAACTATCTGAAAAAGAAATTAAGAAAACCATTCTAATTATGACAGCAACAAAAAGAATTAAATATTTAGGAATAAATGTATCCAAGAAGGTGAAAGAGCTATACAATGACAATTATGAGACACTGATGAAAGAAATTGAAGAAGACAAAACTAAATAGAAAGATATCTCATGATCGTGGCCTGTAAAACTTAGTGTTATTAAAATGTCCATACTACCCAAAGCCATCTACAGATTCAATACAATCACTCTCAAAATTACAATAGCTTTTTTCAAAGCAATAGAAGAACTAATCCCACGTAACTAACCCTGAATAAACAAAGCATCTTGAAGACAAAGAACAAGCCTGGAGGCATCACACTTCCCGATTTCCTTTATTCTCCCTTTATAAGGGTTCGGAAAGGGAGAGAATATAAATGCATGCGGCCAACCGACTACATGGAGGAGAGGTCCTGAGCTCTCCACACTATGGCCCTCTTCACCCAGCGCACATGCCGGTCTCGGTGCTGTACATGTGCAGCGGGAATGTCACCGTGGCCTCTGACCTGTCCCTCTTAACACATCGCCCACTAGCACACTTCTAACTGCTTCTCTCACCCAAGAGTCAAGCAGAGAGGAAGCTGTTACTCTGGAAATGCACACGGAGATGGATATCTTCCCGTGGGTTTAGCGGGATATTTAGTGACTATGAGTCCCTTAAATAATTTGGGTTTTTTGTTTTTTGGTTGTTCTATTCTTGATAAGTTCGAGCATTATGCCAGAGGTCACCTGGCTACTTACTTAGGTTCCTGAGGAATAGCTTGCCTGTTTTAAAACTGAAGACGGAGACGAGGGAACATTCAGTGTAATGAGAGAGTCTGTCATTTCCGTAAACTTAATGAAGAGCTCTTCTGGATTCGCCCGGATCCCTTCATCGGGAAAGCAGCCCCACATTAATGTGCATGACCTTGTGCTTTCTTCCTCTTTTGTTTTCACCTGCGCGTGGATTGCTATGGTTTCCAAAAGTCACTCCAGGTCGAAGAGGGGATTTCTTTTGCTTTTGTGACTAAATGATGCTTAAGCAGTATACCAATGAGAAATTCATTACACAAGGTGCTAAGGCGAAGGGCCCAATGATCTGTGAAGGAAATAGAACTTCATCTTTGGTATTTAAAAGCACTTTCCAAGACAGATTATCGCAGTTCACCGCAAAGGGAAAAAAGAGTCCCTGGTAATTTCATAAGACAAAAGAGAAGCGAGTCCGCAGTATCTTCACTTAAAAACGTAAACCGCGTGCGGCCCGAAGTACCCCCAGAGTCCCTGAACAGGTAGAAGGAAGGCTCGGCCAAATGCATCCGCCGGAAATACCGCACTAAATCACCCGATTACTCGCGCTCTCCGGGAACGTTCAAAATGCAGTTTACGCCCTGCGCTGAACTTGTTTGTTCATTTTCAATGGCAAGGAGCAACCGAGTAGCCTCCTTTTCCAGTTTTCGGGCAGTGAAAACCAAGCAAGGTCACAAACTAGAGAGATATCATCATTTATATCTGAAGAGGCTACGCCCAATTATGTTACCGTATTTTGCCATGTGTAATGCGTACTTTTTACCCAAATTTTTGAGGGAAAAATAAGGATGCACATTATACCTGGGGAGTACCTGGAAGACTTTGTATCTGTTCTTGTGTTTTGTAATGATCTGTTACATAAAATCTCTTGTACCATAATATGTTCAAAGAGAAATGCTAAAATTCCTTTATAATGCAAAACATGTCTAACTATAAATGAATAAAAAATTGAATTAAAAAATTGAAACGGAATATTTTTTTCCTGAAAGTTTGGGCCAGAAAAGTGGGTGTGCATTATACATGGCAAAATATGGTATTTCCTGTATTATCTGCAGAGCAACAAACAGATGCTAGAGAAAAGCAATAGGGTGTTCGCATACAGGCTGGTCATGCTGATAGGGCGCTGACTCAGGCTTGGGACCGCAGCAGTGGGCGGGGCCTGGGTGGGGCGGTGCTGCTGGAGGGCAGTTCTCTTGGAAAAGCCCATGGACCCAGAAGGAGGCTGTGTCACAAAGGAAGGCGCTGAATGTTGGCTTCAGCAATGCGTCCCCAAAATATGGCCATTAGTAAGGCACTTAATCTATTTTTTAAGTGTGATTATATATACTCCACAAGGATTCCATGAAGTTTAAGAGGTACAGTCCTTGAACATGGGCACTCAATAGATGCTCAATTAGGGTGCCTGACATCCCTCCTTTCATTCCACAGGAGGGATCCCCATCCTTTAACTCGGTGTCGGTATCCTGCTGGGCCACTACACTGAAGATCAGGGCACACTTTCAAAACCTTGGAGCAGCTCCGACGAGGGACCTGCCTGGGCCAGAGGACCGCAGGCTACCCCCCCACCCCCGTGCTCTCCCTGGAGCTTCAGCCAGTAAGGTGTGTGGGTTGCGACTGGCCCTCCCCTCCCTTGCTGCCTTACTTCAGATTCTTCTTCATAAATGCAACGAGAAGTGTTCTGTCCTGTAGCTATAAGTGCTCTTAAAGGACAAAAGTAAATATCCGAAGGTGGGATCACTTTCTAAACAAAATTTTTTTAGGCTAATGAGTGCTCATTCTAAAGAAGCAGGAATCAAAATAATAACTTGCAAGCTATACAAATGCTGTTGCTCTGGGGCTTGATTTCTTTTCGATCTGTTCTTGCAAAAAATCTTTTCAAGGTTTTTTTTCCCAGTTCTTATAATATACGTAAGTGCGCCGTTTCATCAGGAACGGGGTGTCAGACAGTGTGGCAGAAACGACCCCAGCGTTGCCCAAGCCGCCGCCACACCTATGTCACAGGATCCTTTTCATTAAAATCTCTATGTAAGATGTCTGGGAGTTCGATTTATGGGAAAAAAAGTTAAATCAGGATCGAGAGAAAATATTTTATTGCTTGAATTGCTAACTAGCTTCCCTTGCTGAGGCTCTTCTGTTTCGTCTAGTTGGTTCCATTGCTCAGCCCAGCCCTATTTCCAGGGCAGATCTGGCTTCCTCTTTCGTACCCAGGCCTCAGACGCCTGACCTGCGAGTTTCCGTCTGCATCCCTGGTCTCAGCATTTGCTGCTGTCTCTCTGCTTCCCTGTGCACCATTGACACGGTGCCTCTTGCAGCTTCCAGAGCTCGGGGATCCCTGAAGTCCTCCACCCCAACCGCCACCTGCTACCCAGAGGGCTCCCGGATCCTCACCTCCAGGAGAAAGGTGTCGACCCCAGGCACACCTTCCTCCTGCCTACTGCATGCACACGACAGACACGGCTGACTAACCTACTGAAAATAAATGGCCAGGTAGATTTTTTTTTCTGTTATGATCCTGAAAGAGATTCAACTTGCTTGGTCATTTAAAAGTTTTGCTCTACACGTTAAAAATTTGAATTGTCCAAAATGAAATAATAAAGATCATTTAGGAAAGGGTCGTCAAGGAACATGTATAAAGGACCCATGGACAAAGCCTAATGGTTGAGGGTGGGAGGTGGGGGTGGGTGGGGTGGGAGAAAGCAGAGAGAACCATACTTGAACGATTAAAAAAAAAGAAATTGTGTGGAAAATAAGACCAAGATTACTGATGTAACAAGGATATCTGATGTTCAGTATCTTATTTTTATTTTCTTTAAAGATTTTATTAATTTTTACCAGAGAGAGGGGAAAGGAAGGAGAAAGAGAGGGAGAGGAACATCAATGTGTGATTGCCTCTCACATGCCCCCCACGGAGGACCTGGCCCACAATCCAGGCATGTGCCCTGACTGGGAATTGAACCAGTGACCCTTTGGTTTTCAGGCTGGCATTCAGTCCACTCAGCCACACCAGCCAGGGCAGCATCTTATTTTTAAAGAGCTACCATTTATTGAGCTAAGGGATTGCTGGTAAGGGTTAGCTTAATACAAAAAATCTCATTTAATTCTCACAAGGTGATATTCTCAGAGGTGATCAAGTAACATGTCCAACATATGGCCCCCAAAAAGCACAGTGCACGTGTTTGAAGCCAAGCAAGTACACCCAGGAGCCCGCACTCCCACCCCTACACCAATGTATCTGTCCTTCATCGCTCAGTTACAGGAGTTTTAGGCTTGTTTCTAACTATAAGCCTGTGGAGGGCCTGGGCTGAAACTCTCAGAGAGCTCAGCTCAGCAATGTTCACAAAGGAATCTTGAATACACCGCTTTTTGATTAGGATGATAATAATTAAAAATAAAATGGTATGAATGATCATAGGGCATACTGATTAGACCAATTTAATAAAACTTCCATCACCACTCCACTGAAGATACATTTTAGCATCTTGATGATTTAATAGAGGACTGCTGTACTGCGATTCCCAGCTGCGTAAAACCTATTCTCCAGCATGATCATTATAATCTCGTGCTTTATTAAACATCTGAAAGAAATGGCATAATGGTCCTTCAAGGACAGCTCCATTAGGGAAAAAAATAGAATAAGCCAGAGCATAATGTGTTTAAAATGCTTTTTTAAAATAGTGTTGTCATTAAAGTGATCAGCACCTGGGTTATTCTCAGTGAAACAGACTGAGGCCTGCTGATTGAAGAAACAGCTACACCCTCTTTTCCTGGCCCATTAAATGAGCCAAAGATACAATCTACACAAGTCTTCCCGTGGCCCACTTTCCATTAGGATGGACGTTTTCAAAAGCCAGTTAGATATCAGTGCAATAAACTAGGCTAGAAAGCAGAGGAATGAAGTGATACACAGCTTTATTGACTAATATGCTTTAATTGACTATATATATTCTCACTTACAAATTGGTCAAAATGGCCCCCTAATTCAGTTTGAGACTAATAGAGCTGCTTTCTAAAGCTAGAACACAACTTGTATGAAGCACAAGCCCACCATACTAAATCTGTGCTTGGCCCAAATGACATCACTCATTCAGAATGAATCTTGGCCAAAAGTCAATGAATATTCCCCAATCCACATCTAACATTACAGGTAGGACTCTCAAAATTGGAAAAATATCTGAAAAATCCAAAAGTCTGAAATATGAATAACATCAATAAAACATACATTTCTCTAGTGACATAAAATTTATAAATAACACCTACATCTGTTTCCATCTTTAAAATCCTCACATCAACACTGGTATGATTCCCATTTTTAAGATGAGGACACTGAGGATCAGAAGGATGACATGACTTGCCTGGGGTGACCGAGCCGAAACGGTTAAATGGCGATGCCCAGCCAGAGCTGCAAACTGGCCCCGGGGTTCTCACACTCTGTTCTCTGTTTTAAGCTAAAAGTTTCTCTGTACCTGGGGCTGGCCACAGTGCCCAGATCCTCCGGCACATTATTACATGCTTTGTAAATGAGTTTGGAAGTGGTTTGTGAAAAATGAATCCCTTGTGCTCAGCAGGCAGTGATAACCATTATCTACCTGCTGTGAGACTTAAGGCAAGTCAGTAAATCTCTTTGAAACTTAACTTTCTCTTCTTAATATCAAAATAGTAACCGACTTGCCTTTGAGAGAAATCAGGGAAACAGCACGTCCGAGAAACCCTCAAGAACTTGGCAAGTGGCGAGTTCTCCACACTGCCCTGTTCGATATGCCTCTCGGTTTGCGCACTGTCAGAGCGGACATGATGATTACAGCTGCGCGTGTAGTCTCTTTTTCTTTTCAAAGGTGGGATTGTTGGAGGTAAAATAAGCAGAACGTGGACCTGATGGCATGCTCATTTATAAAATAGGGAACAAAAGAGCATTGGGAGGCGACAGAGGTAGGGCAAGAGCAGACACGTCAAGGCTGAGGGAAGTCAAAAGAGAAGAAGTGAAAGAAAAATGGTACCTACAACACATGTGTTTATCAACTTAGGGATGACGGTTGAATGGCCCAAAGCAGCTAGAGCATTTATATACTTATTAAATCCTCCTGATAACCCTACGAGGGAGCTAGTATTACTAGTGTCCCATTTTACAGAAGAGTACATTGAGAGACAGACAGGTTCAATACCTAACACAAGATCACACAGCCAGTAG
>PVKM010021756.1:0-22412 GCA_004027735.1 Carollia perspicillata | reverse complement strand
AAAGCAGAGGAAGCCAAGTCTTTAACGAGAAGGTTTATTTATATCTTTTTATGGCCATTCGTTGTGCTAAAGTAAAAAGCCTTCCAAGTATTGAAATATTCGATTACAAATGGCTGGGTTCTTCCTGGCCTTTTGAATTACTGAGATGTATTCTTCTTTTAACTTCTAAGTGTGTTGCTTGCATTAAGAATTCATTATCAAGAAGGCCATTGCTATTTTTAAAGTAATTTAAGATGAAATTGGAATTTTCTTTTTTTTTAAAGTCATTAAACAGTAAAATGTATTTACTATATCAGGGGAGCATTAAGCACCTCCTCTGTAAGGATGGAATGAGCTTTCTTTTCTAGAGTCCCTGGGTTTTTGACAAAACTTGATAATACAGTAGAACACAAAGAAAATGTATGAAATCCCACTCCCTCAATGCAGAAACTGTGCAGACACACAGTCTGGCCATCTTGTAGTGCAAGGCCGAAGAGACAAAACTACCACCTGAGAATGAAAAACCAACATAAGGAAATCCAATATAGAAAAATAAATTATTTAGACAAAAAAGTTATGTCAGTCCAAATGGCTTATGGTCAAAGTTCACTCAAAAATTACACAGGAGTGATTTCACAGATTTAAGTACTTTCATTATTGAAGAAAGTAATGTATTCAACTGAAGAATTCTAAAAGACTATTCTTTCTTGCAGAAAACCAAAAGGAGAAACTCCAAAGAACCAAGTCTATAAACAAAGCCAAGTGGTCCACACTGTGGATTTTGGAGCTATTCTGCTTGGGTTCAAATCCTGGCTTTCACCCCCTACTGACTGTGTACCATTAGGCATATATCTGGAACTGTCTGAGACCCAGTTTTCCATCTGTAAATAGGAAGAGAAGTACCTAACTCATGGGAAGTAAAGGAGAACATGCATAGTGGTGTGCCTGGCATAGTGAACAGCAGGTAGTAAGAGTGGAGTATGTGTTAAGTCTTAGTCACTCCCCTACCCTTACCGCTTGCCTGGATGGAAAGCCACCACTAGCTGGGTCTGTCTCCCACCGTTTCTCTGATCCTTTTCTTTTTATTGTTAGTGAATCATATTTGGTTCTAAATATGACATATTTTTGGTAACAGATTTATTGAGATATAATTCACGTACCATACAACTCACCCATTTAAAGTGTACAGTTCAGTGGCTTCTAGTACATTTGTATAGTTGTGCATCCTTCAGCATGAACAGTTTCAGAACAGTCATATTAACTCATAAAGAAACTCTGTACCCCTTAGTCTTTACCCCTGCACCCCCCTTCTTATGGCCACTGCCCCCAGCCCAAAGCAACTAATCTACTTTCTGTCTCCGTGGATTTGCCTTTTATGTACATTTCATAGGAATGGAATCATATTACTTGTGGTCCTTTGTGACTGGCATCTTCCACTTAGCCTACTGTTTTTGAGATTCATTCATATTGTAGCATGTATTGGCACTTTATTCCTATTTATAGTTGAATAATATTCCATTTAATGAATATACCATATGTGATGGGCAAAATATATCTTATGACTTATAATGACTTAATTTTGTTGTTCCTGTTTCTTCACCGATGAACATATGCATTCACCAAACTTTTATTTAGAGGCTATAAAATAGTAGGTGCTATATTAGCCACCAAGAATGGGGTTATGAATAAGGTACTTTTCTTGATTTCAGAATATTTATCTTCCAGAAGCAGGAGAAGTAGGATCTAAGCCTGTTCCTGTGTTTAAGTAGTGGGAGCCCATCCTGAGTTCATGATATGGAGAGGGCAGTGGTCATGTCCTTTGGGAACCCCATAGAGGAAGGCACAGAGGAGCAAAGACTCCGACGGTGAGAATGTGTGCACAGTCACAGTTGGGACAGATAGTCCAGGCAGGGGTGGCAGTATGAGCTGATGCAATGAAGGCATAACAGTGTGCCGTATTGGATAACAGGAACTGTAAAGTGATTTGACTTGGCTAAAGTTGTGAGTGGAATGGGGTGAGTGGCAAGAAAGATAGCTGAAGACATGGCTAGGGGCCAGACCATGAAGTACCTTTATGTTGGAGCGCAGAGTTGATTTTAACCTAAACCAGGTGGGACTACAGAAGAGTGAGTGAGAATAGTGGAAAATGGAATAGGGGGTAGGAATAGAAAGTACGAGACCAGTAAGGAGAATCCCTTTTTGCCCAAACCGGCTCTACTTGGGAGAGTTTTGATCTTGGTTAATGGCTTTGTCCTCTTCATCTGATCAGTTATCAAGCCCTGTCAGTTCTACTTGTTCCAGTAATTAGATCCTGCTTACAATACTCACTGTTACTGCCTTGTGTTTGTTATATCATGCTATACTAGGTCTGCCCCTGCTCTAGGCTGTCTTCCATATTTCTGGCAGAGTTCTTTCCCATGATCTAATCATATCACTTTCCTGCTTAAAAGTCTCCCATGGCCCTTGATTGCCTGCAGTATAAAACCTAGACTCTAGGCAGGGTATATGAAGGCCTTGTGGTTGAGAGAATAATGTCCTCCTCCCCAGTGATTTCAACATCTGAATCCCTGGGACCTGTGAATATGTTACATTACAATGCAATCACAAGCCCTCTTATAAGAGGGAAGTGGGAGGGTTAGAGTGAGAGAAGGAGATGTGATGACTGGTCAGAGGTCAGAGGGGGAAGAAGATGCTACACCACTGTTTTTAAAGGAGGAGGAAGGGGCCACAAGCCAAGGAAAGAAGGGGTCTGTAAGCTGCAATGGCCAGGGAGACATTCTCCCCTAGAACCTCCGGAGGGCGTACAGCCCTGTCGAAACCCTGGTGTGTCAGCCCACGGAAACCTGTTTCAGACTTCTGACTGTCAGGACTGGAAGATGATAAATTTGTGTTGCCCTAACCCACTGAGTTCATGTTAATTTGTTACAGCAGCAACAGAAAATGAATTCAGGCTGGAACACACTTTACCAGCCTTATCTGCCATCCTCAGCCCGTGTTTTCCAGACTCTACTCTCCCTTTCTCCCCACGCCATTCTTGTCTTCTCTTGCTGATCTGTAGCCTCTTCCCAAATTGCTGTGTGCTTCTCTGTCAAATTTTTAGGACCCGAAGTCTTTGAAGACAGCACCGGTTTCTCCAGGTTGTTAGTCATGTTATTATTGTCTTCACAGCCTGTTTGCATGCCTTTATTACATCCCTTATTATGAGGAATTGAAATTATTTTTTTATGTGTCTGTCTCTCATACTAGACAATGAGTTTCTCAAAAGCAGTAACTTAGCCATTTTTCATGCCTGGTTCCTGCTCTATGGTAGTCACTTCAAATTCTTTGTTCAGTGCATGAATGCGAAAGATAGAACAAAATGAGAAATGAGAATGTGTATATGACAATAGCTGTGAAGCATATTTAAACAGGAGAACATGTAGTTGAATATGAATCAGGTTTTAATCTTTAAATAAAGGAACACTTTTTTTTTTACTGAGAAAATTATATTTTTAAAAGTAGGATATTTGACTAGGGCAGGGTAAATAAGGGCTGAATAAGAGTTTATACAATTTATCAAAATGCTACCCTTTCCCATGAGACATATTATGGAATCACTGTGAATTCTTTCAGATTTTCAAGGTATAAATGGCTCCTATTTTAAAAAAGCCCTTGGAAACATGGGCAAGCTTAATAAATTTATTCTGTTAGGCAAACATGATCCTGAATCCAACCCTCAATAAAAGGATTTCAGAAACAAACAAACTAAACAAGTCTTGCTCTTTAATTAACCAGCATTTTGCAAACTGGTGTTCTGCAGAACGCCATTCTGGGAAATGGAAATAGCTACGCTGGAAAAAAGTTCCATAGTCAAATAAGTTTGGGAACTGTAGCTCCCCTTCTGTCTGCCTTTGGGATTCACAGTGTGAGCCAGCCTCCTAAAGCTTCCACATGTTCCTGCAGTAGAGACCTGCTAATGTTGTTTTAACCCACCATTTCTCAAGCTGGAGAATAAGCCCTTCTGAAAAACCATTGCACATTTAATAACATCTTGCCGAATGGTTTAGAAAATGCTGATGTAGGCACAAAAGTGCAAAAGAATTTACTAGTGGACAGAATTTGGCTATATGCATGCAGAGTATTGCATCTCAAGATGGAGAGGTTTGTTGTGGGGATGCAAGAATAGTTTAGTATGAAGTAATTCACTAACATAGAACATCTTATTACGGGGTTAAGAAAGAGTAAAAATAATCTCAATATGTATTGAAATGATTTAATAAAGTCCAATACTTATTCCCAAATAAAACTTTGTAATTCTAATATGACAAAATCTTATTTGAAAGCAGGAGCCAAATGTTTAGCTAATAGAGAAACAAAATCATTTGTCATAAAGCTAGGAATAAAGCAAAAATGTCCCTTATCTTTATAATGTCATGAATATTATGTGGAACCAGACACACCTAGAAATAATATACTACTTGAGACATCAACTCTGAGGTGGGGACACTAATAAACATGCTAATTTCCTGTGATGATAATCCATGATGATTCTCCCCCATGACTATGTCCATAACATTTCTGAAGCTAATTTATGTGTTTAACTGGAACATTTTTGGAGGTTAAAAATTTCTTACTTTTAGCCATGATGCTATATAACAGTATCTTAGGACCACTCATTTCTTCTTCCTGATTTCTTTTTTAGTCTCTGTTTTAATTTTTTTCTCACGGCAGGACCCACAGTCCTGAAGACAGAGAGAGTCTTGGTGGAAAGAATGCTTAGTTGTCCCTTTGAAACCAGCATGGGGGGATGTTATCTGGGTGTGGCTGGGAGTGAAGACGAAAGGCCCTCACCACTTACCCACCCAGCCCCTATATCAAGCCTTTGGTTTGGAAAGGAGAGCCCCTATGCTGTGCAGAGTCCCCTTCCTGGGGACAGCTTACTGTCAACCTCATCCTCTGGCAGGTGCCATGTGTCTGATCCTTGTGGTGCCTGGTCCTGAGGCACTAACTGTTTGGGGCCCCTCACTAAGGCAGCTCCTGGGAAGTGGAGTGGAGACAGACACACGTGCCTCTGGGCTGTCTTAGCCATGTTATAGTTCTGTCCTAATAATATATTACAGGATGAATTTTTGGAAATGTGAAATCATTACTCCCATACAGATATAAAATGAACATGTGTCAAAGCTTTTATTTAAGTCATCAATTGAGGGAGCCAGTAAGATGATACAACTTGTTCCAAAGGAAAAATCCAAGAACCACGCTTATATAGGCAAAAAAGGAATGCTGAAGTGAATCCACAAATAGATGCAAAATGTATCCACTGGCTCATAGTTGCATCCCACCGGGCACTATGAATCGGCCTCTCTGTGGACAAGAGTCACTTGCATTATTGTTAGTTTTCTATAGTTTACAGATTGTATAATAGCTCAAAGTGGATGAGAGGCTGAGAGAACCTGCAGAAGGGTGTTAGACAAGACACCTGGGGATCCTTCCCATCCATTTCAAAGGGGCACAATTTCCCCCACAAAAGCATGATAATAATAACCACAATAGTGATGATAACCTCTTGCCATTCCTGATTGGCTAAAGCATGCACATTCTTTTACCAAATTTCATCAGACTCAAATTGCGTCCACTTTCATCTCTTCAGAACGCCCCCACCTGCCTGTGTCACTCTTAGCCTCTGGTTTGCTAATTTGTGTGCTTCCAACTTCTGCTCTTGCTGTATTCTTGCAGATTCAGGGGTTGTATGTGACTTTGCTTGTAGTCCTTCCTGTTTTTTTACCTTGTGTCTTTGTTTCCTATCACTGCTGTAACTACTATCCCAATTTTGGTGATCTAACACAGCACCACTTTGTTACCTTCTAGTTCTGAAAGTCAGAAATCTATGGTAGGCCAGCAGACTGGGTTCCTTCTGCAGGCTTCAGCAGAGAAGCCATCGCCTTGGCTTGTTCAGCTTCCCCTTTCCACATCTCTGCTGCCCATCATCACAGCCCCGTTTCTGACGCTCCTGCCTTCCTCTTAGTGAGGATTTGCAATTACATTAGACCCACCCAGATAATCCAGAAGGACTCCCCTGTCTCAAGATCCTTAATCGTACCTACAAAGTCTGTTTTGCTCCATAAGGTGACACGTTCATAAGGTGTGGACATCTTTGGAGGACCACTTCTCTGCCTAACACAACCTGATTTCCTGTGCCCTCCTCTGCTCATTTCAGGGCCTTTCCTGGACAGCTTCCTGAGCAATCCTGCTAAATCTCTGGCTTTTCTCCGCCTACACTTTTGTCATAGACTCATCTCTCTTTTTTTCTTTTCCTTTTTCCTTAAGGCAGTCTTCAGCATTTCCAGCAAATGTTCTTTCTTTTTATGAGTCAGAGTACATTTTACCAAAGAGAGATTTTTATGCTGGGGCTCTGGGTGAGCTGGCTGACCCAGAGAAAGGGTCTTTAGGCTTTTTGTGCATCGGCTACCAATTCTTCACATGCATTATGAGTTGTCTTGGGTGGTTTCTCCTGACTGCTCTGTCCCTCTGCAGAATTCTTGGGCATTCCAGAGGTTCCTCTGGGGAGCTTTGATGTACACTGGAATATTTTACTACAAAATGGAACAGAGGGGTAGGAAGCAGTGGGGTAAGAATGAGAAAATCATCCATTTTTTGGTATAACAAATGCTATACACTTATCTCTTCTGACTTGCCAGAGGACACATATTATAAGCAATACTAATCATAGCCAAGGGTTATTGAGTGCTTATTATGTGCCAGAACTGTGTCAGGCACTTTAAATATATAAATATCTGATACTCACAACACTATGATAGTACTGTTACTATCTCCATTTTAAGATGAGGAAACAGGTACAGAGACATTAAAGAATTGCTCAAGGCCATGTTGATAGTAAGGACCAGTGCCAGGATTTAAGGCCAGAGGCAGAGCCTGTGTCCTTAGTGAGTATGTGACTGACGAGTAAAACTATGGCCCCAGATATGTCAGTCTGTTTGGAGAAGATGGCTGGGGAGGTAACTGCTCTGTGAGGCTGTGCCACCAATGAGGAGGGGATGACCTGTGCTGGAATACACAATATCGAGGATTTTAGATTCTTCAGAAGGTGTGGTGCCCCCAATGGTTGAGTTTTCTTTCAGTGAACCCAAATCATGAAGTCATTTTTTAAAGAATATATAATCTTTATTATATTTTGCCATAACCACTTAGTCCCCTTGTACTCCCCCCACCAGCAATTACCACCCTGTTTTCCATGTCCACGAGTCCTTTTTCTTTTTTGCTCAATCCCTCTACTCCACCACACTGCCCGCCTCCCACCCCCAACCACCAAGCTTTTAATGATCATTTCCCCTGCTCCTGTTGTAGATTTGTGAAAGATGTTACTGGAAAAAAAGATTCGTTATTGTTTCTCTGCTCAAGGGGACTCTGGTTGCTAGGCAACCTGTACCTCAAATTTGGGAATCCTCTTTAACTCTAGGGATGGCATACTGGACATTCATCATTTATGATGACTGGAACATTAACATTTAAAAATGGAGAAAGTGTATATGTTAGTTGCCATGCATGTATTGTCAAAATGGGAGTCCTGACAAGTTTATTTCTCGAGATGTTTTTGGACTTGCCTATTTGCAAATATACTCAACATTAGTTCATAATCAATTTGCACTCTGATTTGACTAGTTAGTAAATGGGATTGCATTTCGACTACTTCCTGTTTATGCTCAGAGACCTCAGAGTCATCCTCTATTCTCACATTTCCTGGGTCACCAAGTCCTGTACGTTTCATCTCCGAAGAGCTTCTTGATTCAATCTCTGCCTCCTTTTCTCTACCTGCAAATTCAGGGATGTCTCTAGGCCTCACAGTTTTTCATTTGGACTGTGATAGGCTTCCCGTTCATCTTTTAACTTTACTTTCTGCCCATTTTATTCATCTTCCTCCTCCCCGTTCCTGCTTCTCCTGAGTCACATCCTTTTAAAACATAGATCTGACTTTATTACTCTTGCTTAACGCATGATCTTGACCGACCCCTACAGCCGGATGCTCCAGTGCAGACTCCTTGTGGTGGCATTCAGTGTCTTCCCCACAGGGCTCCCCTGACTTTCTCTGTAGCTTGCAAACACATTCTATCTCCTGGCCACACAAAACCCAGAGCTGCTGTCCTTATGATTGTTGCATCTCCATGCCTTTGCAAAAGCCCATCTCCCCACCTGGAATGCCTTTTCTGCCTTTTCTTTCTTTTCATCAACATGGGTTTTCACTTGTTGTTCAAAGCCCAACTCATAGTTACCTCCTCACAGAGATTTCTTAATCAGATGCTCATCGATATTTTTATAGCATTGTGAGAATATGTCACATTGTATTATATTTATCTGATGACACATTTCTCTTTCTAGACCAGCATTTTTTTAGACTGTGACACAGTTCATCAGTAATGTATATAGGGACACACTGCCATCTACCCCCTGGTGCTCTGCATAGTCTGATGGGCAGCATATAGAGAGAAGACTGAAACTGTTCTCATTTCTTTTTTTTTAAAGCAAGTCACTGGTAAACATCCTTACCGTTATCTATGGCAAGTGATAAATGATTTACTGCAAACTTCCCACTTGATCCTGAAGTGTGAGGTGCTGTGACGCTGGACTGACAGTAGCTCCAGTCCATCAGGCTCTCAGGAACAGGGAGAGAGCTGCTCTTTATCCGACTGTACGATCCAGCCACCTTACACGGTGCCTGCCACCCAGAGGGATCTAATACACTCTCATGACATTAATATATTGAGTGGGCTGAATATATGTGTTCTTATTGATCATTGTGATATGGGAATGAGTTAAGCTTTTATATAATCATAGGTAAAAGTCACAGAACTCCTGACTGTGAGCTAGATGATATGCTAGGTCCAAAGAGTAGTGGGTCATCCTAAGGACTAGGAGCCACAAAAAGGGGCTTTGCTGCCCCAAATGGGGTAATATAAGCATTGAAAGGAATAATATATGCAACTGGAAGAAACACATTGGAAACAATATATAAGGACTCCTGGAGAACATTATGCTAAGTGAAATAAGCCTGCCGGAGAAAGACAAATACCACATGATTTCACTCTTATGTGGAATCTAATGAACAAACTGAACTAACAAGCAAAATACAGACAGACTCATAGATGGAGAGCAGGCTGACAGCTCTGGGCGGGGGGAGTTTGGGGGTGGAGGGACTGAGCAAAAAAGGAAAAGGACTCACGGACATGGACCACAGTGTGGGGACTGTGGTGGGGAGGGAGGTTGCTAGAGGTGGAAGAGGGCACAAGGGGGTAAATGGTAATAAAAAAGTACAGTAAAAAAGTTATGCCTCAAAAACATACACATATGTAAGTACTGATATTTATACATATATATTTTTCAATGTCTCTACCTAAATATTTATATGTATAAGTACATAAATGTATATTTTTATATATCTATACATACATACGAATCTATACTTGCATCAAGCAAAGGTTATCCATGGAAGAAACTATTAGAACACAGGTGGCAAACACAAGGCCCGTGGGCTGAATCCACCCTCCACCTTGTTTTATCCAGCCCGGCACCTTGTTTCCACCTGGCGGCAGTGCCGAGCTCCTTGCCCCTGGAGTAGTTACATTTATACAGTCCTAAAAATTACATTCGGCCCTTTGAAGGCAACCACGAAGCTGATGTGGCCCCCGGTGAAAATGAGCTTGACGGCCCTGTGTTAGAGGAAAGGTAACGGGGAAGTTTACAGTGGAAATTTCGGGCCTTCACCACCCAAACCTGTTGACCGTCTCTGTAATTGGGAGATCCCGATATTGTGGCATCCTGATAGGAAGCAGCATGAAACTTGCTGCGCCAAATATCAAGGTATATTCCCTAGAAAACAGGATATGAAACTAATCAAGCCTCTAGAGCCAACTTCCGTCTGTAGGAAATCTGAGGGATAGAGGAAAAAGCTAAATGGTATCCCCAAGGCTTCCAGAATATGGGTATATAGAAAAAACTGTTTTCCTTTGCTCTCACACTGTTACCACACTCAACAACACTTGAACAGTACGTGGGATTATTGATGGGTATTGAAGAACTCTGAGGAATCATTGCTTATTTTGTTAGTGTGAGAAAGTGTTGTGAGTGTGTAGGTTTACTCCCACGTCGATCAGTTCTCTGACACCACCTGGCTGTCCTACCATTCAGTTAATTTCTGGTCCCATCTACCTGGACATAGCACCAGATGCCACAGCAAGTTAGGACTCAGTCCCACAAGACTGCCCCCAGTTCAGACCCCAGTAGCCAGTCCCAGGTTGTCTCTGGTCCTTCTGACTAACTGACTACACACTAGGTTTCCCTCAACCCCCTCCTTGGGTTCAATAATTTGCTAAAACAGCTCACAGACTCAGGGAAACACTTCACCAGCTTATAATAAAGGGTGGGGCAAAAAGTAGGTTTACAGTCGTTTGTATGGAAAATAATACAACAATTAATAAATGATAATACAAGGATAAACTGTGTTTCCCATACTCATAGCTGTTAACCTACTTGAAATTATTTATTTATTTTTTAGGGAGAGGGTAAAGGAGAGAGAAAGAGAGAAATATTGATGTACAAGAGAAACATCTATCAGTTGCCTCTTGTACATCCCTAACTGGGGACCTGGCCCACAACCCAGTTATGTTCCCTGAGTGGGAATTGAACCAGCGACTGTTAGGTTTGAGGAAGGATGCCCAACCCACTGAGCCACACCAGTAAGGGCTGCAAACCTGCTTTTGCTCCACCCTGTACAATAAAGGATATGATAAAGATACAGGTCGATGCCAGATGGAGAGAGATGCAGAGTGAAGTCTGGTAAGGTCCCGAGGGAAGGAGCTCTGTCCCTTTGGAGCTGGGGTGTGCCACCTCCCGACCGTTGGATATGTTCATCCATCCAGAAGCTTTTGAAACCTGTAGTTTTGGTATTTTTATAGAGGTTTAATCATGTAGGCATGATAAATTTCCAGCTGCAACCCCTCTCTGAAGAATGGCGGTGGGCTGAGAGTTCTAAACTTTTTATCAGGGCTTGGTCTTTTCTGTGACCAGCCCTGGTCCAGCAGAGTTGCTTCATTAGAACAAAAGATGCTCCTATCAACCAGGAAATTCCAAGAGATTTAGGACCTTGGTGTCAACAAAGGGAGCCAAAGACTAAATATTAGCAAAAAAAGAATATTTATATTCCTTTATTTTCATAGTGGGACTTTCTACAGGACAAGCGACTTTGTGTAACAAGTTAGTGGCTTGGAAAGAGTTGGAGGGCAGGGAGGAGGGTACCTGGTTCTAGATGAAGATAGGTCAAGGGTGAGCCTTTTGCTGTTTGTACCCTGATTCCATCATGTGAAATGACCTTGGGAGACAAGGAGGCGGGATTATTGATGGGTATTAGATAATTCTGAGGAGTCATTGTTCATTTTGTTAGTGTGATAACAGTATATTGTGATATAGGAAAAAGTTTCTTTGTAGAGGTGCAGCGAAGCCTGTAGTGGTGAAATAACATGGTGTCTGAGGTGTGCTTTGCAATGCTTCAGCAGTGAAGGGGAGAAAGCACAGATAGTGCAAATATGGCAAAGCCCTGAAAATTATTGAGTCCAAAGTATAGTCACGTGGAGATTAATTTTATTATTTCTGTAATGTTGAGCATGTTTGAAAACTGTGATGAGACATCCCTTCACACTGGTCAGGATGGCCATCATAAACAAAACAAGTGCTAGTGAGGTTGTGGAGAAAAGGGAACCCAAGTACATGGTGGGAATGCTGACTGGTGCAGCCACTGTGGAAAACAGTATGGAATTTCCTCGGAAAACTAAAAATGGAACTGCCTTTTGACCAGGCAATTCCACTGCTGGGATCATACCCTAAGAATCCTGGAACACCAATCCAAAGAACCTATGCACCCCAACGTTCGTAGTAGCACAATTTATAATTGTGAAGTGTTGCAAGCAACCTAAGTGCCCATCAGTGAATGAATAGATCAAAAAATGATGTTACATTTACACAATAAAATACTATGCAACAGAAAGGAGCTCTTACCGGTATTTCACTATAGCATGGATGAATCTGGAGAGCACTATGCTAAAATGAAACAAGCCAGGCGGTGAAAGACAAATACCATAGGATCTCATCTTCAAGTGGAAACTGATCAAGAAAACAACCAAGTAAGCAAAATATAATCAGAAACATTGAAATACAGAACAAACTGACAGTAACCAGAGGGAAGGAAGGGAGGGGGTTAGAGAGAGGGAAGGGGAAGGGTCGTCAAGGAACACGTATAAAGGACACATGGACAAAACCAAAGGGGGGTGGGACCAAGGGTGGGAGGTGGGGATGGGTGGGGCCGGGATGGGGAGTAGTGGGGAGAAAATGGAGACAGCTACACTTAAACAACAATAAAATAAAATAGAATAAATTTATTAAAAAACTACATATGCACATACAACTATACATATATATGTACACACACATATATGAATATGATATTTATTTTCTACTTTGTTTTTAATTTCCATGATGACAAGTTTAAGTTACCCACAAAGGTACAATGAGACAAGATACTCTCTGTTAGAGAAAACTTGCCAGTTTGGGTTGATGAAGACTGGGGTCTGCGTTGCACTGTTAATGGTACTTGCCTCACCCTGCTTGGTTTTCAGGGGCGGATGTGGTCAGCAGGGCCAGCCATTAGACTTGAGTCAGGTATGGACATTCAAGAAAATTGTATGTACTTTAAAAATGATCTTTTAATCTTAGGCATATTAGTCTTCAGGCAAATGATACTAATTACTCATGAAATGTATTTAGTCTTCAGAGTTGTCCTGATTAGACGTATAAATAGAATATTTTTTTACTGCTACCCATTTTTATTGAATGCCCTTGCAAGTCATGAGGAATTTAGTTTGAAGAATTTTTAATTAATATCAAGGTTTTACCCTAGTAGTCCAATTAAAGTCTGAGTTCAACTAAGGACTTACTTGCGTTTGAAAAAATGTATCAATTTTACTCTTGTTAACTTTAGTCTTAAAAGGTCACCAGTTTTCACTTAGAATCTCCCCCTTTTTTTTTTTTCCGCAAGGGAAACTATATGTTGTTTTGAAGTCAGTCACAATGCCAAAAGATAAAAAAAAGTGAAACATGGAAAGCCTGGACTTCAGATTTTATCAAATATAAAAAATTTGATGTCAAATACAAGATAAAAACATCTTAGAGTTTACTGTTTATTTTTTGATGAACTCTAAATTTGTCAAAATGAATTTTGCAGTCTCTAATTAAAACAGACATGTATGATATGCTAAAAAATATGAACCTTAGGAAAAATAAAGTGAGAATGTCAAAGAACCCATTTTTAAATTATTAATCACAGTGATTATGTGTTGGATATCACTCAGTTCGGTGTCTTACACAAAGATTAAGTACAGCCTTTTACAGCAGTCGTACTTCCCATTGCCTTTACTTACTCAGAATTTCTTTAATATAGAACTGAACTAATTCCCACTGCGGACTGGGGCCTGACGTGGATTTGCTGGAAAGGGGTCTTTCCTCCTGTGTCTGACCCCCAGCTGTGTTTTTTTTAAGGGTTCACATTTCTTTGCCCAGTGCACGTTGGACTTTATTCTCCCTTGGAATAGCTTATGGAATCTCCCACTTTACTTTCAGGATGTTATTTGGAAAAGCTAAATGCAAACAGTTCTCCCTATTCGCCTTTCAAGTTGGGGCCATGAGATCATTGAAATTAAAAATCCTCAAATCAAGCTATTGACCAAGTGACTTCCCTCTGTAAGAGCAGTGGCTGCAAAATAGGTGGTTGGGTTGGAGTGAATTCCTTTCTTTGCCTTTGCTTAGCACCTGGTGAAGGTGCTAATTAATGGTTACTGACCTGCCCACAAAGGAGAGCGCTAGAGCTTGGCCACCTGGGTGTCTGGAATCCTGGGGAATGACACTTCTTCCTATGATAAAGTAAAATTTCCAAAAAATGCCCCATTTTAATATAAAGTTTGACTTTGAGGATCTGAACGCCAAACCTCTCAAGCACAGTAGGAAATTAACAACAGAAACCCTGAGGTGTTTTTCAATCTAACATGGGGGCTCTGTCCGGGCCTGCGTGAAAGTCATGGGGCAGCCTGGGAGGTTTACTCATATATCTAATAGGTCTCCTCCTATGGGCCTCCTCCTCCCTAAGTTGGGTGAATCACTTGAAATAACAATGAGAAGAACCCACACAGACAATGCAAGGAGAGCGTCCTGGTACAATACATCAGAGTGCTCCCATGTTCAATGACTGACTGACTGACTGAATGAATGAATGGAGTTCTTATAGTTTTATCATAATGCTTAAGGATTACACGCACACATGTCTCCAACACACCGTTTCAGCAGGAGGCAAAGTTATGAGTTAGACATGACATGGGGATGCCTTTGAGACTAAGCCACCACAAATTATAGTAGGCATTTCCATTCAGCCACCACTGTTTATGCTAACTTCAGAAAAATTATTTATGATGATATGAGCTTTTGGAAAGGAGCAAAAACAAAAATCATCTATCTTCAGTGAAAGTGTTCGTGGACCAAAAGAAAGAAATGGATCAGATGCTAAATAGAGATGGCAGAATATTCCTCCTGAATTCCATCCTTTTAATTCTCCTTGGGGAAAACCGTCTGGTAATACAGATGATGTAACTTTGGGCTTTTCTATGCCAACAACAAACAACAAGGAACTTCTAGTCCTGCAGAATTCTAGAACCTCCAGGCTGGAAGAGGCCCTCTGGGTCATCTCTACTTTTCCAACAATGTTTCTACAAAGTCCTGGTCTGTGCCGCTGCTCCACAGATGCCTCCAGTGCCTGAAAACTCCCTCTTCAGCATGGCGGCCATTTTAATCGTTGGATTATTTTTCTTGGTTAAGAAGCTGTTTTTTATTTGCAAATGAGGTTTGCTGTCTTCAGATTCCACCAGTTTATCCTGGTTCTTGCAGTGAGAGACTGTGCAGAATCAGACTCTTGCCTTTGAAGGGCTCTCTGGACATCTGGTGGCAGTGATTATGTCGCCCAAGAATTTTCACTTGTTTTTCAGATGAAATGCTTTCTTGCTCTCTCACCCTTATTATTCTTATTTTTTAAAAAAGTGCATCGAGCCCTGACTGGTGTGGCTCAGTTGGGCATTATGCTGCAAAGCGAAGGGTCACCTGTTCAATTCCTGGTCATGGCACATGTCTGGGTTGTGGGTTTGTTCTCAGTCTGTGTGTGTATGAGAGGCAACAGATAGACCACGGTTCTCACTTCGGTGCTTCTCTCTCTTTTTCCCTCCCTCCCCCTCTCTCTGAAATATAAAAAAAAACATATATTTTTAAAAAACTGTATCGAGATATAGTTTACATAAGCAATTGCACATATTTAAAGTGTGCAATTTGATGAGTTTTGACAAAGCATACACCTATGAAACTACCACCATAATCAAGACATGAAATATTTCCATTACATCCTAAAACTTCCTGATACCACTTGCAATCCAAGCCTCCCTCTATGCTCCCTCTCTTTCCTATTCCCTGAACTGATCTGCATCCTATCACTACAGACTGGTTTTCATTTTCTACAATTTTATATAAATGGAATCATACAGTATATACTCATGTGTCAGGCTTCTTTCTCTTAACATAATTATGTTGAGATTCATCCATGTTGTTATGAATCAACAATTTATTGCCTTTTGTTGTTGTGTAGTGCTCTACTAGAGGGAAACTCCACAATTTATTTATTTATTCACTTGCTGATGGACGTTTTTGTGCCATTTTTTTACTTCTATAAATAAATCATGCTTGTAAAAGAAATTCTGTAGATATATCTTTCCATTTCTCTTGGGTAAACACCTAAAAATGGAATAGGTGGTGATACAATGTTTGTATGTCCTCAGAATTCACATGTTGAAAGTTAATCCCCAATGTTGTGATATTTGGATATCAGGCCTTTGGGCAGTGGTTAGGTCATGAGGCAGGAGCCCTCATGAATGTGGTTAGTGTTTTTACAAGTGAGATAGGGCCCTCTCTTGCCCCTTCTGCTATGTGAGGACATAGTTAGAAGATAACTATTTATGAACCAGGAATATGAACCCTCACCAGTCACCAAACTTGCTTGTACCTTGATCTTGAACATTTGGGGCTGTGAGAAATAATTTTCTATTGTTTATAAGCTTCCGAGTCTATCGTATTTTATTATAGCAGCCCACACAGACTAAGCCAGGTGGGTTGTAGTATGGTAGATGGATTTAACTTTTTAAGAAATTGCCAAACTGTGTTCCAAAGTGGTTGTATCATTTTATGTTCCATCATTGGTGTATGAGATTTCCATTGTTCTGCATTCTTCAACAATGATATCTGTAGTCTTTAATTTTGGCTATTCTACTGGGGCTGTACTGGTATATGATTGTTGTTTTTTATTTCCATTTCCATAATGATTAATGACATGCGTTTTTTCATGTGTTTATCGACTGTTTGTGCCTGTTCAAATTTTTTATTAGGTTTGTTTTCTTATTATTTAGTTATGAGTTTTTTTAAATCCTCACCCAAGGATATGTGTGTTTATTTATTTTAGAGAGAGAGAGGAAAGGGTGGGGGGAAGAGAGCGAGAGAAAGGGAGAGAGAGAACATTGATTACTTGACGTTGATGGCTACATGCCCCAACTGGAGATCGAACCCACAAACTGTTGGTGTACGGGATGATGCTCCAACCAACTGATCCACCCAGCCAGGGCAGTTGTGAGTTCTTTATATATTCTAGATAGAGATTCCTTTGTCTCATATACATGTTATAAATATTTTCTTTCAGTTTATAGCTCACCTTCTCATTTTCTTAACAATGACCTTCAAAAATCAAATGTTTTTATTTTTTATAGAGTCAAATATATCATTATTTTCTTATATGATTCATGCTTTTTGTGCTGTAATGAATCTGTATGTGTCCTGAGATCACAAAGATTTCTCCTATGTTTTCTAGTGTTCTATAGTTTTTAGTTTTTACATTTAGGTCAATTTTGGTCAATTGACCTATGGTCAATTTTGACCATTGGTCAAATTTGACCATTGGTCAATTGACCTATGGTCAATTTTGAGCTCAGTCTTATTTATGATATGAAGTAATGGTTAATGTTCTGTTTTGTTCTATGGAGATATGCAGATGTTCCAGCACTATTTATTAGAAAACAAACAAACAAACAAAATTGCAACCCTTTCTTCTGACACTAAATTACCACTTAGCA
Source organism: Carollia perspicillata (assembly GCA_004027735.1). Lineage (NCBI taxonomy): Eukaryota > Metazoa > Chordata > Mammalia > Chiroptera > Phyllostomidae > Carollia > Carollia perspicillata. The sequence continues at coordinate 5,184 of PVKM010021756.1, read as the reverse complement.
CATTTGTAAAATATCAGTTGACCACATATATGTAGGTCTATTTCTTCACTATTCTGTACCAGTGATCTATAAGTCCATTTTTCATTACCATGGCTTTAAAGTCAATCTTAAACTCAGCTAGGGTAAGTCCTCTACATGCTTTCTTTTTGAGAAGTTGCTTTGGATTTTTCTAGATTTTTTTGGCATTTTCATATTCATTTGGGAATCCAAATGATCAATTTCCATATGAAGCCTGATGGAACTTTGATAGGAATTACACTGCATGTGTAGATCAATTTGGGGAGAAGTAACCTCTTAATATTATCGAATATTCTAATCCATAAAGATGGTATATCTCCATCTACATGTTCTTTATGACTTATATAATCTTAAATTATAGATTTCAATTTACAGGTCTTGTATATCTTTTGGTTAGATTTATTCCTACCTACTTTTTTTAGCACCACTGTAAATGCAATTTGTATTTGTATTTTTACTTCCATTTTTTCCTGCTCCTATATATAAATACCACTAATTTTTAAAACTATGAACCTTGTTAAATTCACTTGTTAGTTCTATAAGTTGTTTTGTAGATACCTTGTAATTTTCTACATAAACAGTCATATCATTTACAAAAAAGGGACAGTTTTCTTTTTGAATCTTTAGTATTTATTTATTTATTTATTTATTTATTTATTGTTTCCCTTTTATTGCAACAGCAAAGACTTATAGTCCAAACATGAATAGAAGGGGTAAGAATGAAAATCTTCACCTTGTTTCCAGTTTTAGGGGGAAAGTCTTAAGTCTTTCACTCTCAAGTACAGTATTAGCTGTAGTTTTTATCATACTGAGGAAATGATCCACTATTCCTAGTTTGCTTTTAGGTTTATCATGAATGGTTTTTAAGCTTTGTCAAGTGCTTTACTGCATCTTTTGAAATGAGATAGAGGTTTTCTATTTTATTCTGTTGAAATGATAATTTATCTTTGTATTTGAATGTTAAACCAGCCTTACATACCTGGGATAAATCCTACTTAGTTATGATGTATTACCCTTTTTATACATTTCTGTACATCACTGGTTTAATTTGTTAACATTGTATTAAAGAGTTTTGTATCTTTGTTCATTAGAGTTGTCATTTTTTATTTTGCTGTAGTTTTCTTTCCATGCAGTTGCTTTGTATGCTTTTGCTCCAGCTCATGCTTGAACACAAAGTGCCAGGGCCGTGTGTGTCTGGCTGGTGGGCACCTTTGGCCACTGAGTATTGTCCTTCAGTGGTTGCTAGGAAGAAGAGAGAAATGGTTTGATGTGACTGAAAAGGTACCAAAGTGCTCTCCTAGTGGATACCTCACATATTGGTGTGGCATCCTTTGTAAGCAAGGATAACTGACCTATTTTTTCCCAGGCAAGTCTTAGAAAGTGAAGGAATTAGTAGCAGCCTTGGAATGGCGGCTATGAAGAACTCAGCCTTTCCACGGGTTCCCTGCCCTCTGCCCAGTCACGCCAGTCCGGCTTCTGGAGGTCTGCTCCCCTACACGTTGCCTTTTTTGTGACTGTGTTGGAGATGGTAGTAGGACCAGCAGCCAGGGACACCACTGGGGTGTTTCCTGCTCTCTTTCTGGTACTGGCTGTGCTACTTCATATACCTCTGTGTCCTCTTGGTCTTTCTGGACCTCAATTTCTTTGTCTTTCAAATAGGATAGTGATGCATTACTGGTAAGGCTGTAAGAATCACAAATAATGTGTGTGTGTGAGAGGGTCTGTGTGTTTATAAATGGTAACCCTTATTACTACCTCAATTTTTTAAACTCTCTGAACCTTAATTTACTCATTTGTAAAATAAGTGTAATCATGTGTGAAATGAGAATGATGCAAGTGTTACTTGAAACTAAAATGAAGTGCCTGCCTCGTAAACAGTAGATCCTCAAGCAATTTTTCTCTCCTCTCGTTTCCTCCTTGACTTACTAAGCCTGTTTATGTGGGTATCTGTTGTGCAGGTCAAACAGATTTGTACTAAGAACACACTAGGCTAAATAATACAGGTTTTTGTTCATTAATTTAGCTGTTTATTCATCTACCCACTTATTACAAATCATCACGAGGTGAGTCACCATACATTTTAGAAATGTATCTTAGGAGACTCCCGATTGTATGGAGGTCTACAGGTCCCATTAATGACTGTGAAGTTGGATTTGCAGAGAAGCAAGCTTGTCTTTTAGGGTTTGGGCTGACAAGTTTCAACCTGGCCAAACCTACCCTTGACTACGTGGGGTTCCTGTTCAGTATCCATCATCATACCTAAAAGTTCTCACAGGTCTGAGTTACTTATTTATTCTTAGCTCAATTATTCAGTTCATCCAAATCTCCAATAAAATATAATAAATAGCTCTTCTCTTTCTCTGAACAGAACCAGGAAGCTGGGTGTATCTGGATTCCTTCGTTGTTCTCAATCCTTGGTAAAGACATGGCAATGACAGCTGACCCAAATTCAGCTGAGAATTACTTGGGGACTCCACCTTGCACCTACACTCTGGGGCTCTTCCTTGTACCCAGTGTTTTCTGTTCTTTGGGGGAATGATGGGGATGGTGCCATTGGATCTCATATGCAGCCTGATATTCCTGACACGGTGACTGAGTTCCTTAAAAATGGCCATGAACTTTTTAAATCCTTTTAAGTTGTTTTGCAAGTATTTGCAGCTGCTGCTCATCTAGTTGGCTTAGAGTGGACCTCCTCATGATAGAAGACTGCATGATGATTGCTGAAAGAGTATGGGATGCTTTCTTACCTCCCTTCAGAGTCATTAAGGTCATGAAAGTACAAGAGAGTGGGACTAAAAGGCCACAAAAAATAAGGTAGAGGGAGAGTGATGGTGTAGACAGGAATCAAGCTGGACCTGTAGAGAGTGAGTGAAAATTTTCATTTATTTGGAACATTTTCTCCTTTCTCCTTTAAGTCCTTTTTATAGGAAGGAAATGCAGTGTAATGAGAGTTTTGGTCCTTCATTCAATAATTATAATTATTTACTTCTCTTCCATTATATCAAGTACGTGGAAATGTAGAGGAGAGGGTGATAAAGATGTAGATGTCACTGTCTGCATCCTTGAGGAATTTATCAACACAACATACCGCTATGAAACTGGCAAATGAAGGGGTATGATGGTGAATAGTATTGGCAAGTTTAAAACAAAGAAAGATATGAATCAGAACACTATCCCTTTTACTTTTCTAGTTATTGTGCAAAGTCTAGTTTTGAAAATGTATGAGAAGAGACCGATGGGTACAATATCTAGATTCATGCAAGCATGATAAATAAAACATTTTTGTAATCCTTGGAATTTTGTTTGGTGCATTTTAAAAGACCTATATTTTAAAGCCTTGAGCTGTAGATTCACCCGAAAATGTAATTTTCACTACTGATGCTAAACATAAATACATATCCATGTAATTTTCTACAACTCGAATAACTTTATTTTTCAATTTATTCACAGTCTATTTCACAAATAATCAACTTTTGTACCTTCAGTCTGAAGATTATCAACTTTGTGGATTGTCTATGTGAATATTTCATCTCAGGCCATCTTCCCAATTCATGGTTCAAGTCACTTCTTGTTTTCTGTCTTTTGTTAATGTGCAATATAAAAGTGTGTATTGAGAAAATGTCAACTAATGTTAACATTGACTTCAGGGGAGAAATAATTTTGATGTCTAAAAAAAAAAAACCTAACACCGTGTCCTCACATCAAATAAAAGTGGTTTTTGGCCATTAACATAGATTTCTAGCTGTCACAATAAACCCACATCTGAACCTGGACAATAATTTCTTTCTTAAGTTCATGGCTGCTGTATTAACATGTTTAGAGTGCTTAAGAAGTTATTATCTTTATTGACAGGATCCTGTCTTCTCTATCCTGCACTGATTATTTGCGCCCAGTGTTTGGAACTTCAGATAATCAGTTGCTATAGCCCCTGTGACATGACCATGATGTTTCCTAAACATTTTATGGATCCTTACAAATCTAGCCAAATTACCTGAGTCAGAATGAATGGGTTGGAAATTAGAATGCTAGATCTCAAATGGAACCTTCATATAATTTTCTCCAACATTTGTCTTTTAAGGAAGAAAAACTATCCCAGAGATAATATTAAGTGACTTCCCAAATTCACTGAGTATGTGAATATATTGCCAAAACTAGAATGCTCAACTACTGACTCTCAGCCTGGTACTCTTTTCTCTGTTATGCAGTTCTGGTAGCTTCCCTGGATGCTTGGTTGGCTCTAACATGCCTACTGGCACTGTTTCTGGACATCATCATGGTATAAGAGTTATCTGAATAGATAATGCAATGTATATAAATGGCTTAGACATTAGTAAGCCACCAATACATGTTAACAATTCTTTCCTCTTCCTTCTTTTATTATTAACTATTATACTTTTACTTTATATTTTCATGGTACAGGTGGCCAATAACTAGATTTAGATCTATTCATAGCTCTTGAAGAATACTTGTAATACTTCAATTCATTTGCCACCTCCCCTGTTGCTCATTTTTCTCTCTTGCTTGCTAGAACTCCTAGGTAGGAGGGATAACATTAGTTTAACAGTTAGGAATGCCTTTGACAGCAAGCAACAGAAATCTTGATGAACAATGGCTTAAATCAGAAAGATAATGCTTACTTACTAAGAAAGTGGACAGGTTATAGCAGATGCAGCAACACATTGATGTCCTTAGATTTGCTGGCTTTTGCCAGCGTTCTGTTCTGTTGCAAATAGCCATTAGCTTTTTGTCTCCCTGTTTGGTGCTTCATGGTCTCAAGACAGCTGCCTAGGTCTGTGCATCACACAAGCATCTGAAGCATCAAGGAAAAGACAAGGGTAAAATACCTTTACCTCCTGAGACTCTTTGGTTCAGAACAGAAGCTTTCTCTTAATGCATTTCCTGGTCAGAGCTGTGAGACATGGGCAGCCCTAACTGAAAGTGAGGCTAGAAAAGTGAACATTTAGCTTTTTAGCCTTTGAAGAACAGGATGATAAAGGAGAAGGAGATTAGAAATGGCTGCTAGGTCAGCCAATTAAAAGGTCTGTCATAGACCATGACAGTGGCAACAGTGGCACACCCTTCCTTCTTACCCGCCTTTTATCTAGTAGGCACCCAACCTTCTGTAATGAGACAACCCTCATTGCTGGAGTTCTATTTATTTTCAGG
>PVKM010021755.1:0-22123 GCA_004027735.1 Carollia perspicillata | reverse complement strand
AGCCAAAGAACTTATACCCAAGACCCATGGATGTGAACAATGGTGGGGGTATTGCCTGAGGAAGTGGGGGTGCTGGGTGGAGGGAGGCAAAGGGGGAAACATCAGGACAACTGTAATAGCATAATCAGTAAAATACAATAAAAAAAGAAACTTTAGCATCTATCCTAAAATTGTGGAGTGTCCAGAGTTTAAAAGTTAAAAAAAATTCTATGAGAAAATAATATATCTGTGAGTGTCTGTGCATATGTTTGTGTGTTGGGTTTTAAGTAAAGTGGTGGAGAAACAGAATTTAGTGTAAAAAGTGTCATGTGGCATAAAAGAGGAAGTGTCTATTGAAACTATAGGGTTGGCCAGAAAATTAATTTTCCTCCCATAAGATGGCTCTACTGTTGCAACTGAAATGCAAAAAAAAAGATTTATGCAATGCATAGAACTGGTGCGGTGACTGCTTGAATGTGTTGAAAGCAGTTTGTGAAGTTTTGTGCTGGAGATCTCTCACTGGACAATGCTCATGGTGGGACAGAGCGTTGAAGTTGATAGCGATCAAATGGAGACATCGAGAACAATCAGTGTTCTATACCAGATGGGAGATAGCTGACATACTCAAAATATCCAAATCAATAAAGTTATTGGTGAAAATGAAAAACATGTCTTCTACTTTACAGAAAAAACTAAATAAATTTTTTGGGAAAAACCTAACACATAGGGTTGCATCATCAGGTGGGAGAAGAGCAAGAGCAACAGAATGACAAACGTGTGGAGGAAACCTTTAATTCTGATATGAATGATGAAAGAAAACCAGGCACACTCAGTCTGGGTTTTGCTGTTTTATCTAATATCTATGAGTTTCTGCAATCTTTAGAACAGTGATTTTCAACCTGTTTTGCCTCGTGGCACACACAAACTAATTACTAAAATTCTGCAACACATCAAAAAACTATATTTCTTGTCTGGCCAAAAAAATGTATAATTTTGATTCATTAACACCAGATGTCTATTGTTGTGTTGGCTGTCATCATTTTTAATTTGACAATCTAATGAAAAACAGGGCGGTGCCCCTGACTGAACACTCAGGTATTGCGCATTTTAAAGATTCTTGCAGCACATCAGTTGAAAATCGTTGCTTTAGAGTATTCAAATTGAACATACTATGTTTTTTTCTAAATATTAAACAGAAACAAGTTATGGATATATTGGTTAGGCAAAAAACCATATTTGTTAGTGTTTTCATAAAGGGAGGTTGAGGTTGAGACGTGAATTAAAACAACAGTGAAAACCACCTTTTGTTAAAAGGGCAAACAGAGAAAAAGAGCAACATGGAGTCCCTTCATGGATATGGTGAGATGGTACCTGCTGGTAGGGGAGCAGAGTGACCCAGCATATCTGGAGGTAGAGTTGGTGTTACATATCAATACATTTAAACATCTTAAGTGTTTCTACAATTTAATCCATTAACCCTACTTTATTCATGTCTCCCAAGGGAATAATCAACCATGTCACCTCTATGTATTTGAAGGCTGACCCACCAGAGCATTTTGGTCAGGGCCTTAGGGAGCAGCTCTAGGAGTAGAATCAAAATTGAGAATGACAAGAACAATGGCAATGACATTTTAAAAAAAGATACGTTCTAAACAAAAGTAAGTGAATTCTAGAGCCAGAATATCTCAGAAAATAAGCTGCCATACATATGAGCACTATAGACAAACAACAGAAGGAGGAGCCATGCAAAGTTTTCAAAGCTTTCTGTAAATGTCTTTTATTTTAAAATGGAGTATATTATTAAATAAAATATACAATATAAAATTACTATAAGAAAAAGAGTAAGGAGGAATAAAACAACAACCACATAATGCAAGTATGTTTAAAGATATGCCCATAATTAAGCTAAACAACATTTTAAAAAGATATAAAAATGAAAGAAAATCATAACAAATGAGTTATAGAAAAATCAGAAATAAGGTGTCTGGAATCAGAAAAGAGTTAAAAATAAAAATAATAATTATTTAGAAGATGATAAACTAGAAAGAATATAATAGTGAATAAATACTGATTGTAGTTTAAGATGACCACAACAGAACTACATATATACATATTTTCACCAAAATATATATTTAAATGTATACATAGAGGCTCTATTGATAACAATAAAAACTAGAACAACAAAAATATCATTCCAAATATAATAATATTAAACTGTTATACCTTCATTTAAAGGAATATTATACAATAACATATGAATTTAATAAACTACTAATGTATTCAATTACTGAATAGATTCCATAGTCATAATGTTGAGTAAAACAAGTTATGCATACAAAAATCGTATTTTGATTCAATTTATATAAATTTAGAAGTTGGGTAGTGAACTGGAACTGTGGAAATGGAGTTTGCCACTGTGTGGGGTTCGTGGAGGTTTCTCTAGTTCGCACAGTGCTGTATTTCTTGAAAGGTATGGTGGCTATATAAGCATATTCTTCACCAGTTATTGATGTACACATACATTTGTCATTTTTCTGTGATGCTATAATAGATAATTGACGCTCTGATAAATTACACGTTCTCCAGCTACTGGGAATATCTGCAGCTGACAACTCACAGCTGAGTCTTTCCCTGTGGCCATTGCCCTTGGCCACAGAGAACTCCCTTTCTAAAATTATATCATCCCTTCCAATGACTGAGTAAAGCAAGGATGCAAAGGCCCAGTTCCCTTATTTCAACTGGCACAACCCTGAGGGACCATTCCAGCTGTAAACTTCATCTTTACTGTGTTATAAGATGATAACTTTGGACAAGCCTCCAAAGTTATGTGGGAATGAGTACCCCACAGCTTGTGGTAAGTGGAAAACTAACAGTCTGCAATTTGATAATTGCCAAAACTGTCATCAGTAGTGAACTGTGATGCAGTGCTGGTGGAAGGGGACACTCTGGCTATATAATTATTTCTGAAACAGTGGCATAAGGAAAATGGAAAGTATAAGCACTGTGAATTGAGCGGGGTTTACTTAAACCCATTTTGTCTTAACTGGAGATGACAAGTTCAGGTGATTAATTACCAATCTGGGGCAAAATTTGAATACCAGAAAGACAGTTGGTGGTGCTTAAGAAAACTTAATTGGTTTCTGCTGAAGGGCAGACAGAGTAGAGGACTAGGTTCAAAACTTAATCATAAGACTAGTAGAGTTTCAGAGAAAGTTAATTCTCAGCCCCAGCAAGTCTCCTAAGCCAAGGTCAGGTTTCTAATGATGAAGGCATATTCCCTGTAGGTTTGGAATGAAAATAATTCATTAGATGTAGTTGACAACCTTGAAGTTCCATTTTCCCCTGAATCCTCTTAGCTACTGGAAGTAACCCCTTTATTAGAAGATAGTGGTTCTATTTTAAAGGAGCCTTTGCTTGGAGATCATGCAGAACATTCCAATGAGTTAAGTAGTTTCAAAGTCAGGGTTCCCACCTATGCCCTCCTACCCACAACTCAAGCATCTACCCGCATCTCCCTCCAGATGAACAGACCAATATTAAGGGTGAAATACCAGCAGAGTCCAGTGGGGAAGTGTTCAGTTAGCTAAAGGACAGAAGAGACTATATACCAAAGGAGCTAGAGAATCAACATAAGGCAACCTAGGAGCCAAGGTAGTATAAATGAAACTGGATCTTGAAGGTGATGGAATGAAGGGTACAGAATCTAGAGTTGAACGTCAGAGACTTTATCAATGTAGAACATTCTTCTATATTTAACGTGCTGGCAAGGACCCTAGGAGACAGTACTAATTACATTGCTGGGATGGTACTTTGAAAGTTTGAAGAAGTGATAGGCCAGATAAGTCAAATAAAAATGCCAGAATTGTGCAACAGATAGAGGAATAGGACACGAAATAGCTTAAATAAATAGGTATGCTGTAACATTATAGTGGATAAGATCAGAAAATCTACCAGAAAGCTATTACTAAGAAAGAGCCAGAAGCACAGCTTATTAACTAAAGCAATAGAATTGCACTGGTGAGAGAAGCACTAGCATCACTCAGAAGCTGGTATGTCTTTTTTTTTTGGTAGATCAGGCTGACTGTAAGATGCTGTGACAGAGCCAGTGTCCCTGATAGCAAAAAGTATGAGAGTACTCTGAAACAAAAGAGGCCAAGTAGTGCCACATTACTGTCAAAGCAAGAGGGACACAGATATCACAGTGAACAGCAAGTTGAGGTGGCAGGCCGAGGGCCTGATCTGTACAGACAGATGGAGATGGTTAATGTAATATAATACTTTCCATAGGTAAATTGTATGGGAAGCTAACCAGGGTATTGCTAAATTTTTAAGCAATCAAAAGAAAGAAACGACGAATGATCAGGAGACTGAATGCAATCATACCAACAAACCAGACCAGAGTCAGTTTTTAAATTCAGGATCCATTCAGATCAGGATCCATTCAGATCTGGGAGTTTGAGTCACCATGAGGAAGTATAAGGGAACATAACAAGTATATTAAGTAAAAATGCCTCCAGTTTTTTCCTCCAGTCCTCTCCTAAGAGTACTGACAACCATATGTTGAGTAACTATAGATAGAGAAAAAGAAAATAGCCACACTTTTTGAGGATTATTGGATATGAGTCTGAATTGGCATTAATTCATGGACCCAAAGCACCACCATTTCCCTCCTATTAGAATGGATGTAATAAATGAAGCCCTGTAACATGTCTGGCTCACTGTGGATCCAATGGGCCTATGAATGAACCCAGTGGCCAAGTCCCTGATCTCTGAATATAACTGGAATGAATATACCTGGCAGCTGGTAGAATTCTAAAATCAATTCCATAGCTTGTGTCGTAAGAGTTATTATAGTGGGGAAGGCCCATTGGAGGCCTCTGAAATTATATACTTCCCAGAAAATAGTATTAAATAGAAAAACAATAACACACTTTTGAAGGAATGGGCCAGTCAGTATCACTCTCAAATATTTAAAGGTAAGTGTGGTAGTCTTTGCCAGATTTCCATATAATTCAGCAGCCTATTCCCTAAAAAGTTACGATAGATTACTATGGATGATGGTGGCCTAATAAAACCAACTAAGTAGTAGCTCCAATTATAGATGTTGTGCCAAATGTAACACCATTGTTACAGCAGATTAGTTTAGCATCTGGCACATGTAGTTACTGATCTAACATTATTTTTCAAGTCCTATTTAGAAGGATCAAGGGAAACAGTTACCATCACATGAGATGAACAGTACAGGGTGGGGTAAACATAGGTTTACAGTTGTTCATATGTAAAAATAATACAATAATCAATAAATGGTAATATGAGAATAAACTCCGTGTTTCACAGTACTCAAAATTGTAAACCTATTTTGCACCACCCTGTACACACTTGTTTTTGTATCAGAGCAATGTTAACTTTACAAAAGAACTTGATCTTCGGACATTCTCAGCTCATCACTTTGATGGTATTTATATCATATTGATAAGCAAATGAACTAGAAGTGGCAACTACCAGGAGGGCTTTGTAAGATACACAAGCTCCACAGGGTGGGAGATAAGCAAAGAACTGCCACATAAGTAAAATTTTATGGATCCCGAAATGCAGGTCCTACTGAGACATCCAAACTAAAGTGTAGGAGAAATAATCACATCTTGCATATCCCAGAAGTAGGATACTCAGTACTTGGGAGGACCCATGGGTTTTAAAGTCAGCATATTCTCTTTTAAAAATAAACCTTAACTGCTGCTGCAGCTATACTCCTGCTGTCCATACTATTCCACAATATAAATATTCTGTGGGAGTTTGCAGTCCTCAACCACATCTTCATGCACAGCCACAAGTTACCATGCAGCAGCCTGCTGCTCATGTACAAGATCAGGAGCCTTTCATTACTTCTATGTTGGCATCAGCCCCTTACCCAGAGCAAAAGCAAATGTTGAGTGAATGCTGTTTCCTCTAATTCAAGCCATGCACCCTACTCTTTCTGGTAAAATCACTGTCGTGTCATTGAAGATTGATAATTCAGAACTTCTTAGGCTTGAGTCTCCGGAGTCTCTCTATTTAAAGCTGATGAAGCTGTAGCTACGCCACATGCCCTGCAAGCTAAAGAGGCTGCCCCGAATGCAGTTAACAGTGACTCTGGTGTTCAAACTGTTTAAAATGGGTCAGGTCCATATTTAATTTTTAGAGGTATCTCCATACTGCTTTCCACACTGGTTGCACCAATCTGCATTGCTACCAACAGTGCAAAACGGGTCCCCTTCCTCCATGTCCTCACCAGTGCTTGGTGATTGACAATCACCAAGATCTGGAAGCAGTCCAATTGTCCATCAGTAGGTGAGTAGATAAAACAACTATGGTACATTTACACAATGGAATAAGTTTTCAGTGGTAAAAGAGAAAATTTCACCCTTTGGGACAGCATAGACGTACCTGGAAAACATTATGCTAAGTAAAATAAGCCCGTCAGAGAAAGACAAATACCACATGATTTCACTCATATGTGGAATGTAATGAACAAACTGAGGTAACAAGCATAATATAGACAGATTCATAGATAGAGGGCAGGCTGACAGTTAGGGAGTGGAGGGATCAGCAATGAGGAAAAAGAACTCATGGACATGGACAATAGTGTGGTGATTGTGGGGAAAGGGAGTATATATGGAATAAAAGATAATGGAAAAAATACAATAAAAATTAAAAATAAAAATTAAAAAATTAAAGGGATTAGGGACCATGAAAAAAACTCGAGCTTCACCAAAAAAAACCCCCACAAAAACCTAAATATGAAAAAATTTAAATACTATGAAAAAATTGCAAAATATAATGTAAATTTTAAAAAGGAAAGGAAACTTGAACCCTACATATCGAGCAAATGTCAGATCTAGTAAACATAACACTAGTCCTGGATTATTTATTAATTAACAAACAAACAAACAAAATAACAAAAAGTAATAAAATATAAAGACAAATTAATGTTTTATAGAACATGGGAAGAAGAATTTTCAGCAAAGTACAAAAACTTACAGCATTCCTTTTTTAAAAAGCCGTGTAAGTCTTTACTGTGGAATAGCGCAGAATGTCACTTCTGCTTTAAATAATAGAATTGATAACTGAGCAAGAAAACCTAATTTGAATTATAAAATTCTTGTTTTAATAAAAATTCCTTAAAAAGAAATATAGCCTTGAACAATTTTAAATTCACAGTAAAACTAAGCAGAAGGCACAGAGATTTCTCATATACCTCCTGTCCCCACACATGCATGGCCTCCTCCATTATCAACATCCCCCACCAGAGAGGTATATTTGTTGCAATTGATTAACCTATCCGGATGCATCATAGTCAGCCAAAGTCCACAGTTTACATTAGGGTTCACACTTGGTGTTGCATATTCTATGTTTTTGGACAAATGTATAAGGACATGTATCTGCCATTATAGTATTATATATGAGTAGTTTCACAGCCTTAAAAACCTTCTGTGACTCACCTATTCATTCCTTCCTCTCCCTTAATCCATGGCAACTACTTTTTACTGCCTCCATAGTTTTGCCTTTTCAAGAATGTCATAGATTTGGAATCATATAGCATGTAGCCTTTTAAGATGGGCATCTTTCACTTAGTAATTTGTATTTAAGTTTCTTCTATGGCTTTCAAAGTTTGATAGTTCATTTGTTTCTAGCACTGAATAATATTCCATTGTCTGGATGTGCCATAGTTTATCCATTCAACTACTGAATGACCTCTTGCTTCCAGATTTTGGCAAATATGAATAAAGGTGCTATTAACATCATTTACAGGTTTTGTGTGGACATTCATTTTCAGCTCCTTTGGGTAAATACCAAGGAGCATGATGGCTGGATCGTATGATAAGAACATGTTTGTCTTATAAGGAATTGCTTAACTGTCTTCAAAAATAGCTGCACCATTTTGCATTCCCACTAGGACGGAATGAGCGTTGCTCTGCTCCTCACCCTCGCCAGTGGTGTTGGCGTTTTATGTTTCGGCCATTCTAATAAATGTGTAGTGGCGTCTCGTTACATTACTGTTTTCATTTTCATGGTCCTAATGACATATGATTTGGAATATCTTTTCAAATGTTGCATAGCTTCTTATTGTATTTATGTATTTTCATTCTTTTAACCAGTTCCCTACTAATGGACACTTAGAAGGCCTGTAATATTTTGCTTTTTACAAAAAATATAGCAATGCACCTATTTTGTTTCCTTCTTCTGGAAGTACCTCTGTAGAATAAAACCCCCAAAATGAAAATGGCACCCAAAAGGTACATTTTTTGTTATCTCTGTTATATGTATTTATTTTTTATTTATTGAATTTATTGTGGTGACATTGGTTAACAAAATTTATAGGTTTCAGGTGTACAATTTTATACTACGTCATCTGTATATTGTACTGTGTGTTCACCACCCAAGTCAAGTCTCTTTCTATCACCATTTATCCGCCCTGTACCTTTTTTGATCTCCCCCAACCCTTTTTTCCCTCTGGTAATCACCATACTGTTGTTTGTGTCTGTGAGATTTTGTTTTGAGTTTTTTTTCCCCTTAATCCTTTCACCCAGGCTGGTTTGTTTTGATAGTTCTGAAAAATTGTCTTTTATAGTCTCTGTGCTAATCTACACTCCTAACAACAATGTAGAAAAATTTCTGACATTCCCAAATCTCACAAACAGAAAACTTTATCAAATTTTTAAAAAATGTTGTTTTACTAACAGGGGAAATATGGTATATTAGTGCAATTTACTGACCATTTCTATTTTGAACAAGGTTGAGTATCTTTACTTATGCGTATGGACCAGTTGTTTTGCCTTTTTCTGTGCTGCCTGTCCATGTGAGTTGTCCATTTGTTGATTAGATTGATTTTTATAGTTATTAATACTTGGAAGCTCTTTGACATCCAAAGTATTTGGCATTAACTATGATTTTGTGGTGAATAATTTTAACAGAAAGTAAGTTACCTTTTGATTGGCTAATCAGAAATTTATTTTTAATGTTATTAAAATTAATTTTTTCTAAAGGAGTCTGGATTTTGAGCCATAATTAGAAGGGTCTTCTCTATTACAAGAAATTTTTAGCATTATTTTTCCATGGAACTCTTATCATTTTTCATCCTTAATGATTTGTGTTATTATTATTAATCTCTTAATTAGTTGGACTTCATCTTCAAATATCATATTCCAATGAGGTTTCATAGAGGCTGTATTTCTTTATTCTCTAGATTTCTAAAAATATCTATCCTAAAATGGCTAACTATGAACATTTCTTGGGCTCCATTGTCATGTAATCAGTGAGTTGTACACAGGGCTTTCTTCCTTTCTGAGCTTCTATGTAGTTCAGAGAAAGTCTGAGACTGAATATGCAACCTTCTTTCCACCCTCAATATTGGCCAATAATTATTTGGCAAACTCTATAACCATTTGACTTTTTATACTTAAAATTTATAAACTTTAGATTGATATTTCTTAATTAATCTTATTATTCATTTTGGGGAAACTGGTATATTCTTTGATAAATTTATATTTTTTACTCAGAGAAATTTTGTATGTATATCTTTTTAAGAAGATTTTATTTACTTATTTTTAGAGAGAGGGGAAGGGAAGGAGAAAGAGAGGGAGAAAAACATCGATCGGTTGCATTTCATACGTGCCCAGCTGGAGACTGAACCCACAATCCAGGTTTGTGCTCTGACTGGGAATTGAAACAATGACCTTTTGTTTAGTAGGACAATGCCCAACCAATTGAGCCATACCAGTCAGGCTATTCTGGCATATCTTGGAATGTTATTTTTCTTTTCTCTTATTCATGTACTCCAAAACCACTTTTTATCATGTTTGCCTTCTTTCATATTAAGCCTAGTCTCTATGATCATTTAGGTGTTTTTACTTTACAAGTTCGTTTTGTGAAACTTGCTTATACATGTCCCCTAGCTATCAATGTTTTCAGTCATTTTTAAAATTTAATTTTCATTGCCTTTAACATTGTTTTCTATAGATCTTGTTTTTTGTCTCCATTCATTCTTTGAGTTCTCCTTCTGCTGACTTTTAAATATTTCTTACCAATCTTAATGTTTGTTTCAAAGAAGGTAGATAATCTCCTGTTGCTGTTGTAACAAATTACCACATACTTGGTATCTTAAAACAAGATAAATTTATTTTCTCAGAGTTCTGGAGGCCACTAGTCTAAAATCAGGCTTCCAGCAAGTGCATGCTCTCTCTGGGGATTCTGGGGAAAAATTCTTCCTTGTGTCTTCTAGATTCTGCTGGTTGCTGACTGATGTTTTCATCTTTCCCATCCCTGCCTCCATCTTCACACCCCCGGCTTCTCTGTGTGTGTTTCAAAATGCCTTTTACCTTTCTCTTATAAGGATAAATATGATTGGCATTTGGGATCCACTTAGATAATGTGGGCTAAGCACCTCCCAATTTCCTCAATTTTATTACATCTTTTGCTATATGAGGTTATATTCACCAACTTGGGAGATTAGCATGTGGTCATATTTTTTGGGGGGACACCAATCATCTCTAGCTTATTTTATTTTTCATCTGTCATGAAGGCTAGGGAAGAGTGGGGATATAAGAGAGACCACAAATAAAAGAAATAAAATAAAAATAGCTAGTAACTAGTACCTGCAAATAATTAAAATAAAGTTACAGAGATTAATTAGGTAATTATTTTAGGTTAGTTGTTCTAGAAGAGTCTCTCCACAACAATCTGAATGACAAGAAGGAGTCAAAAGTTCAAATATCTGGACGATGATCATCCCAGGCTAAAGGAAGAGCTAAGGTAATGGCTCTAAAAGTAGAACAGCTTTGCCACATTAAAATAATTGGAAAACAAAGTCATGCAGCTAGAACATAGCAAATGAGAAAGAGCAGATATGCTTGGCAATGTAGACATGGTCAAATCATATAAGACTTTGTAGTCCCGGGTAAGGAGTTTCTTGATGAGCCACACTTATGTTCAGGTTTCATCTCATATAGCACCTAGATTTTTTAACATAGTATTTATTATTATGCTGCTCATTAAATATTTACTATAACCTGATTTTCTTAAACAAATTAGTTTATTTCTAGCTCTTGTTTTGTTATCAGTGTTGAGATAAATCTTTGCAGAAATAATTTATATCTAATTACTCAGTCACCTGAGTCTCTGATATTAGCATAATGTGTGAAGTGTTTGATTCCAATTGTAATTGTACAACTGAATCCTGTCCCATGGGTCAAAAACCTTGTTAGCTGATTAACTTGTTATCCAAATAGATAAATGAAAATCTTCATATTAAACATCAATAAGTGTAAGGAAGAAGGTGGGCCTTTATTTAGACAGCATTTGTAACAAGTCAGTCTATAAGAGGGAGCTAACAAATAACTGATTTTGATCGAATAAACAGAGAATTCCAAAGGTCACTTCCACTGCATAATATGGACATGTCTTTTAAACAAGGGTTGGCTTTTTACAAGATTTGCTTTGTGGTAATGTAATTGAAAAAGCATTGCCTAAAGTACTGCCCTGTAAAATCTTAGAGTGTTCTTTTGTGTGAAATTGCCACAGGCTTAAAATATTTGCATCTCATGAAACTCTTTTTCAAAGTGCAAATATCTTAGAGGGGTACCATATGAAGCCATGGAGGAATCATCATTTAATTGGATATTATACACTAGTCAACTCACATGCCTGACAGGAGCTGCAAATCAGCAGCTCTTGGCAGAATCTGACAGCAATCTTGTTTTGTTTGGCTAGTAAAAGAGTGTTTGCACAAGATAGGAATTTTATGATTTTAAACAAAACATGCTTCCTCCCATTCCTCAGGAGCCATTCTGTTTTTCTATCTTCTTTACAATGGACTCAAATCACAAAATTATGTTATTTCCTTGTATTTGAGTTGACGACCTCCACCTCCACCACAGCACCAACATATCTGTGGAGGAGGGAGGACATCACCCCATGCTAGAGTAGCTGCGCCGCCCAGGAGGACAGGTCCAGGGATTGTGTGGGTCCGTTCTAGGTCCTCTTTCAGAACACACACTCTCTTGATAATTTCACCCTATGTTGATAACTCCCAAACCTGTGTATTCATCTTCTTTTCTCAACTTGAATTATATCCAACTATCTCCTTATACTTAGATTTCCACAGGCATGCCTAAAAGTCCATTCTCAAATCTGCTTCTTCTACTGTGTTTCCTATTTCATTTGAAGGTCCAACATTGCTTTACTGTGAGTTCCTTGAGGCCAAAGCTACCCCTGTATCTCTCGTACATGAGACCTAACCATGGCCATCGTGGGAGCTCCAGTTTTTACTTCTTATTTAGAGATAGTTCAACACTCACAATAAATTGCAAAACAGGAAAGTTTTCATGTAGTTTTCACCTACCTTTCCCCTATGATAACAGATTCTATAGCCAAAGTCCACTTTTAGAACCAGGAAATTGACAGTGGTTAATATTATTAACTAAACTATAAACTTCACTCCTATTTTACCAATTTTTACATGTGCTCATTTTTTGTTGTTTTGAATTTGTAGTATGGTAACTTTTATCACATACATAAATATACTGAACCATCACCACAACCATGACATAAATCTATTCTATTGCCAGGAAGAAACTTCCTCTTGCTTCTGCTTTATAGTCAGACTGTACTCTCCATCGATGTAATTTTGTTATTTTGAAAGTGTTATTTGTGAAATCATACCTTGTGTAACATTTTGAGATAATTTTTTCACTGACCATAATACCCTTTAGATCCATCCTAGTGGGTGTGCTGTGTATCAATAGTTTATTTTGTCATATAACTGAGTAACATTTTATAGTATGTATATCATTGATTTTTATCCATTTATGCACCAAAAAACATTTAGGTGGTTTCCAGTATTTGTCTATTATAAACAAAGCTGCTATGAACAATGGCATTCAAAATTTGGGTGGACACACATTTTCATTTCTCTAGAATAAATGTACATACAGAAGTGATTAGTGGGTTCTATGGCAAGTGCATGTATAATCTCATAAGAAACTGCCCAACTGTTCTGTAGACTGACTATACCATTTTCCATTTTTAGTAATAACATAGGAGTGATCCAGTTGCCTTGCATCAGTTCCAGCACTTGGTATTGTATTTTTATATTAGCCATTTTGATTGATATGTATAGTATCTCATGTGGCTCTAATTTGTGCTGTAATTTGGCTTGTAATGTTTAACATCTTTTTATGTGTTTATTTGATATCTGCATATCCTTTGGGATGAAGTATAGTTTCTTTATTTATTCTGGATAGAATTCTTTTGATTTCTTATATGTTTTGCAAATATTGTATCTCAGTCTGTGGCTTAAATGTTTCTTCTCTTAAGAGGTATTTCACAGAAAAAAATCAATTTTGATGAAGTCTAATATCAGTTTTTTGGATCAGGTTTTTGGTGTCATGTCTAAAAATTCTTCACCTAAACCTAAGTCACAAAGATTTTCCCTTGTGTGTTCTTCTCAGTAACTTATAGTTTCATGGTTTAAATGTATACATTTTATCCATTTTAGTTCATTTTTATATGGAGTGAAATTTAGGTCAGATTCATATTTTCACCTATGAAAGTTCAACTGTTTCAAAATACTTTATTGAAAAACTACACTTTTTTCATTTTTTAATCTATTCATCAAGAACTAATTCAGCCTGTGTGTGTGGGTCTGTTCCTGGGTCCTGGATCCTATATTTCTTTGGTCACCATGTCTGTCCCCCTTAATGCTACACCATCTTGATGACTATGGCTGTATAGTCTTAAAATTGGGTATGAGTCCTTCAATTTTATTTTTCCTTTTCAAGATGACTTTAGCTATTCTACTTCTTTTTGTCTTTCCATATGAATTTCAGAATTATCTTTTCTATATAATCCCTGAAAAGTAGCTGCTGGAATTTTTGGTAAAAATTGTATTACTCCTATGGATCAAGTTATGGATAACTGACATCTTTACTGTGTTGAGTCTTCTAATTCATAAACATGGTATGTATTTTCATTTATTTAGGTCTACTTTAATTTCTTTCCTCAGTATTTATAAGCTTACTAAACCTATACATTTTTTAGAGTTTATACCTATTTCATTTTAAGAATGATTTAAAGTGGTATTTCATTAGAAATTTTATATTGATTTGTTCATTTCTAATATACTGTATTATGATTGCTTTTTGTGTATTGACCTTGTATCATGCTGCCTTGATGAACTTGCTAATTATTAATTCTATTTTTGTTGTAAATTACTTGGGATTTACCATGCAGACAAATATATCACCTGAAAATAGAAAGAATTTTATTTATTTATTTCCAGTTGGTATGCTTTTTATTTTCACTTTTGCCTTTTTGTTTGCATTAAGATTTTCACTACTATATTGAAGTGATGAGAGAACATATTTTTGCCTTGCTTTTTACTTTAGGAGGAAACATTCCAATTTCGCCATTAATTATTATTTCACTGACTTTTTTTGTGGTTGCTTTTTTTTTTTGGTTTGAGAATGTTACCTTCCATTCCTAGTTACTAAGTTTTTATCTTGGATAGGTGTTAGATTTTGTTAAATAATTGCATTAATTCATAGGTTCATGGTTTTTTCTCTTCTTTAGATGATTATGGTGGTGCATTACATTCATTAGTTTTCTAATATTAAACCAGCCATGCATACCCGCAATAAATCCCTCTTGATCACACACATTATTCTTTTTATATATTGGTGGATATAATTTAAATAACACTGGTATCTGTGAGCCATCCCCAGAGATTCTGATTTAATTGGCTTGGCATGTGTTCTGAGCACTGAGGTTTTTAAGTTCCCAGGTCATTATAATATTAATACAAGGTAGTAGCCATCAGTTTTGAACCACTGATTAGCATTTCTGGATAAAAGCCTTTTGACTTCTTAAGTGTTTTACAGGAAGTGAGGAGAGCTAACCTATTAGAAAGAGCTTTTCCTGCTTTCATAAATGTGTTATAATTAGAACATATACAACATGCTTTCTATGATTAAATAAGAGTACAAAATAAGTAGTTTGATTATGCAAATATATTTTATTTAACACATTTGTATGTATGTATTTAAATATTTAAATCTAGGATATATGGTTCATATCAGTTCAATTAAAAAACACTTAATAGTTTGCTATATATGTTTATGTTACCTCAGAGACTGGGACAATGAGTACACTATAACCTATGTTTCAATAAAACTTTCAGATTTGTAATAAAGAATAAACTAAAAAATTAATGTTGATAATAATAATAGCATTCCCACCAACAGTGTGCTAGCGTTCCATTTTCTCTGCATCCTCGCCAGCACTTGTTGTTTGTTGCTTTGTTTATGGTGCCCATTCTGACTGGTATTAGGTGGTATCTCATTGTGGTTTTAATTTGCATCTCTCTGATGGCTAGTGATGCTGAGCATCCTTTCATATGTCTCTGGGCCCTCTGTATGTCCTCCTTGGAGAAGTGTCTGTTCAGATCTTTTGCTCATTTTTTAATTGGATTGTTTGTCTCCCTGGAGTATAGTCATGTGAGTTCTTTATATATTTTGGAGATCAAACCTTTGTCTGAGGTATCATTTGCAAATATATTTCCCATACAGTTGGTTACATTTTCATTTTGTTGATATTTCCTTTAGCCATGTAGAAGCCTTTTATTTTGATGAAATTCCATTTGTTTATTCTTTCCTTTATGCCCCTTGTTCTAGGGCATATATCTGTGAAAATACTACTGTTTGGAATATCTGAGATTTTACTGCCAATGTTGTCCTCTAGGACTTTTATGGTGTCATGAGTTATACTTAAGTCTTTTATCCATCTTGAGTTTATTTTTGTGTATGATGTTAAGTTGGTGGTCGAGCTTCATTTTTTTTACACTTAGCTCTCCCAACACCATTTGTTGAAGAGGCTATTTTTACTCCATTTTATGCTTCTGTCCCCTTTGTCAAATATTGATTGACTGTAGAGACATGGGTTTATTTCTGGGCTCTCTATTCAGTTCCATTGATCTATGTGTCTGTTCTTATGCTAGGACCAGGCTGTTTTGATTACAGTGGACTTATAATACAGTTTGATATCAGATATTGTGATCCCTCTTACTTTGATCTTTTTTCTCAGCTATTCAGGATCATTTATGGTTCCATACAAATTTTTGAAATGTTTGTTCTATATTTTAAATGTAGACTGCTACAGCCACTGTGGAAAACAGTATAGAATTTCCTCAAAAAAACTAAAAATGGAACTGCCTTTTGACCTGGCAATTCTACTTCTGTGATTATACCCTAAGAATCTTGAAACACCAGTTGAATAGATCCTATGCACAAAGATGTTTATAGCAGCACAATTTACAATACCTAAGTGCTGGAAGCAACCTAAGTGCCCATCAGTAAATGAGTGGATCAAAAAACTACAGTATATTTACACAATGGAATTCTACACAGCAGAAAGAAAGAAGGAATGCCTACCCTTCATGATAGCATGGATGGATCTGGAAAGCATATTCTAAGTGAAGTAAGCCACGTAGTGATAGAAAAATACCATACAACTTCACCTATAAGTGGAACCTAACTAACAAAACAAGCAAGCAAAGTAGAACCAGAGACATGGAAATAAAGAACAAACTGACAATAACCAGAGGGGAGGAGTGTGGGGGATAATGAGGGAAAGAAGGAAAAAGGTCATCAGAGAACATGTATAAAGGACCCATGGGTTAGGATTGAGGGGGGGAATGGAGGGGAGAGTGGTGGGGGGGAAATGGAGACAAATGTACTTGAACAACAACAAAAAAAATAAAAATAAAAAATAAAAATGTAATACCCAACTATTTAGTCAAGAGCACTGATCTCTTTTCCTTCAGATTGTCAAATGAAAAAATAACAACATCCAGTAATAATAATAATAATATTTTACATTTGTTTTGAAAACCTATTTGCAATATATAATTTTATGCTAAGTTTGTTTAATGAGTAAAATAAATACCTATATTAAAATTTGAATATTATATAGTCAGAGAAGATAAAATGCTAGAGGAAATCAAATATTGAAAAATGTTACTTTCACTTGGGGTGATCAAAACTGACTTAAAGAAGAAGCTAGGGAACTACTAGAGAAAGACCATTATAAATGGCCAGCAATTCAACAGATGAAGTGGGGAACAGGGCATTCAGGTATTCTGAACAATACATGTAAAGGAATGGATATGTTCAATAAATGTGATTTGATGGGTAGTTAAACTGATGAAATATATACTATATTTGGGAAATTCTATTAGTCTAGTTTTGTTGGAGCATATGGCATAGTAGAGAAGAATGTCCGATATTTAGGTTGAGAATGTTTGCTGACAGAATTTGAATGCTAAGATTTTGACTTAATACAGTAAAGAGGAAAGTTCCTAAACCTTAGTGAGGTAGAATTGAAGATTATTTTTGGAAAAATAAAGAATGTACCAGAGGCCATTGGGTGTGCTTCAGATAAAAAAGGAAAGTCAAAGTCAATGACGCACCAGTGTTATTAAAACAGTTCAGGGAAAAAGTGCAGAACTAAATTAATTTCACAATAGTAGGAATGAAAAGAAAAGGGTAAAAGGAAAGAGATATCATCAGATCTACAGGTCCAGATGATTAAATAAATGAAAGAGAAAGACTATAGGATACTTCAAATATTTAATATTTGGTTGTCTGGGGAAAAATAATGTAATTAGTACAAATAATATTTAGCAAAGTATATCATGCATTTCTATGTAATAATTTTATCCCCTCTTATAGTCTTGTTTCTATTTTCCTTTACAGGTTTATTTAATGTTCCTCTCCTCCTTAGCATGCCTTGAACGTAAAAAGGACATATTCACTCCTGCCTCATGACCTTTCACATGCTGTTCCTCTGCCAGGATCTCTCCTTCCTAATCAACCCCCACCCCCATTTCACTAATGTATTTTAATTATTTTTATATCCTTGGACAAAATGTTGCTTTCTTGGGACAGTCTTCTCTGACTCCTTAATTCAGTTAATAAATATTATGGAGTAGCTATTTATGTTGGACACTTCTAGAAAGACAGAGAAGAGTATTTGGGATGGAGATAACAGCAATACATAAGCCTTGATGTTGGAGAGTGATTGTCATGCTAGAGGAATAGCAAAAACTGAGGAGGGGGTAGTAAGGTAGGCTATGATATCAGAGAGATAATGGAGCAGGAAAGGTTTTGGTGGTCTAATAGGTCAGTGGGAGTGTTAGCCTTTATGAAGAGTGAGATAAGGTGTCTGAAGGATTTTGAGCAGAAAAGGTATCTGACTTATGCTTACATGAAATATTTGGCTCTTGAGAGAAGCAGAGAAGATTAATTAAGAACCAATTTAAGTTATCCAGGTAAAATATGATAATGGCTTAGAGCTGGTGAGATGAGTTTAAAGTCAGGATATATTTTCAAGCAAAATGAACATGATTCTGTGATGGATTATACATGAGACATAAAAGAGAAAAAGTCAAGAATGGACTCATGGTTTTCTCTTGTGAGAAAAGAATGGAGTGACCCTTTACTAAGAAGAGGAACAATATAGGAAATGAAAGTTACATGGAAAAATCAGGAGTTCACTTTAGAACATATTATATATATGATCTCTAATGGAAAACCAAACACAGATCCTGAGTAAACAGTTAAAGTGTGGAGTTCAGGATACTGGAGATATAAATGTATGAGTCTTTTAACCGTATGAGGGTTATTAAAGGTGTTGTCTCTAAGTTCCAAAATTAAGCTTCTAACCCTCTATGACTCTTTAGCTGGAACTCTACCAAGTTCATTCCCCTGTTGTCAGCTGTGTTTCTCAGAGTTTCTGTAAGTAATGGGTGCTAGGATGTCACTGGCAGGTAGAAGGATGGGAAAGGGACTTGTCCATTTCTGATTTGTTTCTGTCGTCATCCACCCAGAAATTTCTTTCACCCTAAAAGCATCAGTTAATTTCAGTAGCAATTGGTTGCAGAAGCTACCTTTTTCTTCACTCACAAAAAATCTTCATTGTACCTCTTTAGAGGTTAGAACATCAAAAATAAAGCAGTGGCCCCCTCCTCAGAGGTCTGAGTCACTGCTACAGGTCCAACCAAGCTTCAGGCCTATTGAGGTCCATCCCTACAACTCTGTATTCTAAACATGAGAGTACATTGTATACAGCCTGTAAGAAATCAAGGAATGAATGAGGGAATGGACATGGAATCTATACCATGTACCTTAGACAAACACTATATATTTTTAAAATGTTACAAAAAGCTATTAAATTCATATATTCTTTTCTTTGCCTTTCTATTCTCATCAAATGATCCGACCATGTACAAGTAATTGCTCAATGCAGAAACTTGAGTATTAATTCTAATTTTTACTCTCCTAACATCTCACAACCAATTCATTAGAAGATTTTGCAGATTTGACTTCCAGATATATACCAAATCAGTCAACTTGTTTTCTTTCTACTGCCACCTCAGGGCATCACTGACTCTTGTCTGGAATTACTTAAGGATTCCTAAGTGGTGTCTTGGTCTCAATCCCTCCCTCTGCCAGTTGATTCTCCACTTTGGTTGTGCATCCTGTCACCCCTTCAATGTTTACCCACATATGTGCTTGTCACTTCCTGGAACACAGTGTATTTTCCTACATCAGAGTATTCTCGTAGTCTATTCTCTTTTCTTACAACACTTTTTCTTATTACCATTTACTCATGCTTCACATCTTAGGTTAAATCTCACTTTTTCCTTACATTCTTTAATGCTTTGGCTGAGAATTTCTGTTATATTCTTTTAATGTCATTATAATTCTTCTTTAGAACATCTAATTTAATTTAAATTCTTTAGTTTTGCAGTGATGTACCTATCATTATTCTATGCTTTTACTCACCCCCTTTCTAAATTCAGGATGAAATCAATATCCATTTCAATGAGTTTTGTGAGAACTTACCATAATACATCTAAACCACTTAAAACAGTATCCCACTCATTTAAAATACTCAATAATGTTGGCTATCATTATTTTTTCATTATAATCACAAGGCTTTAAATTCCTTGAGTGATTTAAGTAACTTAAGGAATTTATTAATTTTCAAGGGGATACAATCCTTTCAGACCCCCAAAGTATTCTGCATCTGGTCCCCCCAAATTTACATCCTTTTCACATACAAAATACATTCATTCATTCCATCCTCATAGCCCTAAAAGTCTTAACTTATTCCACCAATAACTCTAAAGTTTAAAGTTAAACGTCTGATCTAATTATACTCAAGGTACAAGTCATCCTTAGATCAAATTTCCCTCCAGTTGTAAAGCCAGACAAACTAGATGCTTCCAAAATGTAATGGTGGGACAGCACAGGACAGGTATTCACATTCCAGAAGGGAGAAATCAAAAGGAAGAAATGAGTGAGGGGTGCAAAGCAAGATGAAAATCTAGTTAAGTCAAATTCCACTACATCTTAAGGCTTGAGAACAGTCCTCTTTGGTTGAATGCTTCGGTCCTCTGGATCCACTGGGATAGTTGTGTGTCATCCTTGTGGCCTTCGGGGGTGACCTTGTACCCTTGGTTTGGAAGCAACACCCACCCTGCTACACTGCTCTTTGGAAGGGCCCTGCCTATGCAGCTCTGCTGGGCAAAGATCCTGTCATTTGAAACCCAGTTGGAGGTTCAACTCTCTCCTCACAACCTACACACTCTGGGTCTATGATAGGAGAAACAGCCCTGATAATCTCTGAATTGCCTTTGGGGTACTTTTTCCTTTTTCTTAGGAGATATCACGAGTTCTCCACCTTTATTCTGTCTCATTTCTCTGTTCCTCCCAGCTGGCAGTGTTTCTGCTGGTATAATCCCATCTCTATTCCCTTCTGTTAGATGCCTGATAAGGTTCATGACTTACACCCACCTTAATTTCCTGGTTGAATGGTTGGTCCATATTCTTGTCATTCTTTTTGAAACACACATTCTCATTTTTTGTAATATAGATAGAATTATTTTATACTTAAAATTCTGGTTCCTTTTAACTTAACAATGCCTTCTTTAATTCATCTCTCTCTTGTATTTTGCTGTTATCAATGAAGGGGAGCCAAACTCTGTCTTCAGTACTGCTTAAAAATCTGCTTGGCTAAATACCACATCCATTTTCATCACTTGCAAGTACTACATTCCACAAAACACTAGTGGACAGTTCAGCCAATTTCTTTGACACTTACAACAAGGATGACCTCTCCTCCAGCTTCCAATAATACATTTCTCATTTTTTTGTGAGAATGTCCTTGCCAGAATGTCCATATTTCTAGCATGCACCTCAGAACTCCTCTCGTCTACCCCCTACCCAGTTCCAAATCCACCTCCACATGTTTAGGTATTTCCTCCAGCAGCACCACATTTTGCAGTACCAAAAATTATCTTATTATTATTGCTTGGACTGCAATAATAAAATATCATAGGCTGGGTGACTTAAAGAAAAGGATTTATTTCTTACAGTCTGAACACAGAAAGTTCAAGACCAAGGGGCCAGCAAGGTTTGGGTCTGGTGAGAGCTTTCTTCTTGGGCTGTAAATGGGCAACTCCCTGCTATGTCTTCACACGGCCTTTCCTTGGTGTGTGTGGGTAGAAAGAGGGTATCTCTTCTTAAAAGGACCTCAGTCGCATTATGAGGGCCCCACCAGAATGAGCTCTTCTGAACCTAATTGCCTTCCACATCTGCAAACAACATCACCTTGGGGGTTAGGACCTCCATATATGAATTTTATGGGGACACAATTCAGCCCGTAGCAATGTCTAATGTATTCAATATTGTACCCTGGCATCCAGCCCAGTGCTTGGAACATTTAAGTAATAAATAAGTATGTAATGGAAGAATATATGTATAAATGAGTGAATAAATAAATGAATTGTTATTGTCATTGGACAGATGCAGAATGAAGGAAGAGACTCAAGGATAGAATTTTGGGGAACACTTATGATAGAGAAAACTAAGAAGAACGAAAGCCAGAGAAAAATGTCAGGAAGAAAGAAATGGAGAACATGATATGTCTTGGAAGACAGGAGATGAAGAGATTTAAATGAGAATCACTCAAAATATTAACAGAGACTAACATGAGCATTCCTCACTAATTCTTATACAAATGGTATCAATTCAATTTAGCAAAAGGGCAG
>PVKM010021754.1:0-22328 GCA_004027735.1 Carollia perspicillata | reverse complement strand
CCAAGTATACTAACGTTGTACTAAGCTGTAAGCCTTCTTACTCTTCTGCAAGCAACCAAGTTGCATTGTAGGACCTACTCTAATATATTCCTGACTTTAATTTCAATTTTTTTGAGTATTGGATAACTTGTTGAATAGGCTGATTTTAGAATCTGAGATCCAAAGAATTTGTACTTGCTTGCTATCAGAACTCTGTCCAAACTTTAGAGTATAATTCAAGAAATAAGAAGTAAGAAAGTAATCTAAATCTCATATCACTTGAACACAATAAGAGATCTAGTAAGAGATAAGAGATCTATTGGCACAAACCTTTATTTCCTTTGCATCATACTGGCCAAGAGGGGGATGTGTGAGGAGGACATCAATGCTAGTTGGAAATGAGAAAATTAGAATATTGGAATAGCATGCATCACAGAGCAGGAGGGGAACTCAATAATGCTAAAAGTATTCTTTCACAATAGTGACAGAATATGAATTAAGCACATTATGATATTTCAGTATGTTGCTTGAAATTCATTTTATAGAGATTTAAAATAGGTGGTCTGATGGGTCACATAAAACTTTTATTGAAACTAATGAGAGAAAAAGTGACCTGAATAGATATGACTTAAGTGTTGTATCAGTTACTATGCCTAATCTTTTTAATTTAATAAAGAGAGTTTCAAAGACTAGATTTATAGTATGATGGAGAAAAAAGTACCCTGTTACTCTGAAAAAGAAACTGGTGGACATTCATATAATTATGGCTGTCTTCTAATGGGAACTTCCTTACAAAGCTTTTTCTTCATCTTTTGATTTCCTTTGAAGGCCAGCTTTGTCTCAACAACTTTTCTTACAAGTTGAAAAGATGAAAGGAAAGGAGATTCAGTTATCAATGATGTCACAGAATTTGAGGCATTTCCAAATATGCTTGTTTGTTTATTTTGCATAATCCCAGAACTCACTGATGTACTCCAAATTAAAATGAGTTTACTGATTTAACCACGAGGTCTTGAAGCTCTAATTGCCTGGGAAACTGCAAAAATACCTGTTCCCATGTATAATGCGTACCCACATTTTTGGCCCAAACTTTTAAAAAAAAGTCTTTTGCTTTAATTTTTTAATTCAATTGTATTTATATTTAGAAATAAAACTGATTTTTCATATTGCAAGGTATTATCTTGCATACAGATATTGTTATTGCTTCCTAGAGTTACATTTTTAACTCAGTGTGAATAAAAAACTTAAAACACTTATATAGATACAGAATTAGTACTCTTCGTACCCATTCTTATTTTTCCCTCAAAAATTTATGCAAAAAAGTGCTCATTACACATGACAAAATACAGTAAGTTCTTTGGCTTCTCTATTTCCTATACTAAGTTTAATATCCCCTTATTTTGTACCTACCAATTATGCTTCTTATTCCCTGTACCTTTTCCCCATTCTCCTCCACCCTTCCTCCCTCCTCCCAGTTGATGACCATTCAAGTGATTTTCATAGGTATGATTCTGTTTCTGTTATGTTTTTTTACTTTGTGTTTTTTTTTAGATTCAGTTGTTGATAGTTGTGAATTTATTGTCTTTTTAATGTTCATAGTTTCGATCTTCTCTTTCTTAAATAAGTCCCTTTAACATTTCACATAATAATGGCTTGGTGGTGATGAACTCCTTTAGCTTTACCTTGTCTGGGAAGCACTTTATCTGCCCTTCTATTCTAAATGATAACTTTACTGGATAGAGTAATCTAGGTTGTAGGTCCTTGGTTTTCATCACTTCAGGGTACTTCTTTGCCAGTCGCTTCTTCCCTGCAAAGTTTCTTTTGAGAAATGAGTCGACAGTCTTATGGGAACTCCTTTGTAGGTAACTCTCTGCTTTTCTCTTGCTGCTTTTAGGATTCTCTCTTTATCTTTAATCTTTGGCATTTTAATTATGATGTGTCTGGTGTGGTCCTCTTAGGTCCAACTTGTTTGGGACTCTCAGTACTTTCTGGACTTGTATGTCTGTTTCCTTCACCAAATTAAGGAAGTTTTCTTTCATTATTTTTTCAAGTAAGCATTCAATTTATTGCTCTTTTTCTTCTCCTTCTGCCATCCCTATGATTGGCACGTTTGGAGGTGTCCCAGACTCTTCTTATACTGTCCTCTTTTTTTTGAATTCTTGTTTCTGCTTTCTGTTCTGGTTGAATGCTTATTTGTTCCTTATGTTCCAAATTGTTGATTTGAATTGCTGACTTCCTTCCCTGTAGATTTTTCTTTATTTCACTTAGTGTAACCTTCATTTCTTCCTTTACGTTGTTGCCATACTCAATGAGTTCTTTGAGCATCCTAATCACCAGTGTTTTGAACTCTGCATCTGATAGGTTAGCTGTCTCAATTTCATTTAGTTCTTTTTCTGGGGTTTTGTTCTGTTCTTTCATTTGTTCTGTATTTTTGTCTCCTCAATTTGGTAGCCTCCCATATTTGTTTCTGTGTATTGGGTAGAGCTGCTTTGACTCGTTGTGCCTGTTAATTGTGTGGGGTGGAGCCTTAGGCAATCGCCAAAGTTGGGCAACCTGCATCACCACTTTGTGGCGCTGTATTGGGGCAAGGTTTGGAGAGGGGACAGTGTAGCTGCCTGGCTTCTGGGGATCCTTCCAGGATTTGCCCCGTTTCTAGCCACTTCACCTGCTTCCTGTATGCAACAGCACCCTTCCAGCTGTTGCCCTGGTGTTGAATCTCAGAGTAGCTGGGTTTGTGTATGTTTTAAGACCATGCTAGCCCTTTAAGCAGAGTTTCCTGAGGATCCAGCAGTTTCTTCTGCTGCTCCAACCCAAGTTGGTTTTTACAGCCAGAAGTTATAGAGATTTATCTTCCCGGCACTGGAGCCCTGGGCTATGCAGCCTGGCCTGGGGCTGGGATTGCTCATTCCCAAGGTATCCCTTTCCTGATTTTTATCCACCACATGTGAATGTGGGATTGCTCATGCCATTTCTGCTGCTGTCACTACCTCTCCACGCCACACCTTGTGTCCTCACCTCTGTGCCCTGTCTCCACGTCTCTGCCCCTCCTACCTGTCTGGATGAATGTAGCTTCTTTAAATCCTTGGTGGTTGGACTTCTATACAGTTCAATTTTCTGACAGTTCTGGGTGTTATTTGTTTTGAGATTTAGTTGTAATTCTTTTTGTGGTTGCATGAGGAGGCAAAGTGTGTCTACCTGTGCTTCTATCTTGACCAGAAATCATAATTACGCAGTTTTATGGTAGTTTTGATTATTGTGCATGATTTAAAATATTGGAATGCTTTGACATGTTTACCATAAACAATGTACCATATGATTCATGAGGGAGATGTGTGATTTGTAGGAATTAAATGTAAGAGACAATATTGTGTGGTTATTTACCACACAATAGAGTCTGGCCAGACTCTATTGTGAGAATAGAGTCTGGAGTTTGACTCCTGGGTTCAAATCTTGCCTAGCAACTTACTTAGCTAAATAATACTGTATAGGTTAATATGTCTTAGTTTCCTCAGCTATAAAATAGGGTGGATATCAGTACCTTCATCATAGAGATGTTATGAAGATTAAGTGTGTTATTGTATATAAAGTGCCTTTAAAAATACTGTATTATCATTTGCTGTTCTGATAACTTTCTATAGTTCATTATAGTTTTTCTATAGGGTGTATGGAATCTTAAAATGTAATGCAATAATAGTAAAAAAGAAACGAGAAGTCTGCATAAAATTCAAGCATACAAGGTCTGGCCAGAAGGTATCCAGCCATGTAATACAAAAAATAGATACATTTATTGTAGGAGATGCAAGATACAAGAAACATTGTGTATAGGACAATGATACCTCAGTCCCCTTCAAAGTAGGTAGGCACCTTGGGGCCTCACACAGTTCTCCCAGTCACCATCAGCTACCCTGTTGTATTTTCCTGAATCTCACTGATGGTCTGTAATCTCTTCCCTTTCAAAGGTGATTTTAGTTTTGGGAAAAGCCAGAAGTCACGGGGCATCAAATATGGGCTGAATGGGGGCTGAGTCACCTGGGTGATTTGATGTTTCTCAAAAAAAACTCTTCACCAGACATGATGCATGACTAAGTGCTTTGTTGTGATGAAGCTGCCAATCACCTGTTGCCTATAACTGTGGCCTTTGGAATCATTCAAATAGGTTCCGTGGAGGAATATTCAGCTTCATGCAAAATTTAACACAATTTGTTGTTCTACTTGCTCAGTCATTTTGAATGCGATGGCCACACAGTACACATGCTTGCTCAACAGTGTCTACTGCCTCCTCTGACTAGTGCAGTGAAGTTGTCACGGTTCACACATGTGTGTTCCAGTCCACTCTCCTTGGCTGTTAGGTTACATCGATGTTGTGCAAACCATTCTCATTATATTAACAATGGTTGAACTTTTTCTGGATAGGCCTATTATTGCTTTGAAAAATTCAGTAATTAAAGCTACACGTGGTCTGTTGTATGTTCCCTTCAGGATACGCTCAGCACACCCTTCTCACACTCTGGAACAGGATCAGTTGCATTAGAATCAACTAGGCTGCCTGTTAAATGCAGATTCCTGGGCCCTACCCTGAACTCACTGGATCTGAATTTCTGGGTGTGAGAATAAGACTTTTAACAAAGGTCTGAGTTGATTCTTATGCAGGACAGATTTTGAGAACTTATGTTCCTAGCCATTCATGATTCCCCCTTCTCATGCTGTAACTCACTTTCATTATTTCTCACTTAGAACTTTTTCAGGTGTTTTATTATTTCTCAGCTTAAGATTCGGTCACATCTCATGTTCAAGGAATTGAGATTTTTCTTTCAAAATCACAGTAGACCAAAGTTGATCCTTTTCTTACACATTCAAGGTTTGGGTTACTTACTACTTCCTCACCCCTCCATTCTGTATTGTTTCTGACGCCTGGTGCATTTCTTTTCCACTATTTGTCATAAGTGAGGTATGAAATCATTCTGGCTTTAGAATTCCACAACAGATCTTCAGTTGTCCTTGGTCCAGTCCGGAATTGCTCCCACTTTCCTGCCCCACCAGATTTTGCCTTTTTTCTTCTCCCTCTCATATTTTTTTATTTCCTTTCTTTCGGTGAACATTCTGGTGTAGAAGTCAGGGCAGAGTTTACAGCCAGTAAGGGAGAACTATTTTATTTCTTCCAAGTCCCTTGGCCCCTGGCAGGCTTTCTTAGAGAGAAGGCACAGGTGTAAAAGTGCCCTGGTCCTCCTGAATCTCTGTCCCTGTTGGCATGTGTCTCTTCCCTGGACTCCATCTAAACTGTACATTCCTGTCTGTGGATTTTGCTGCTGTAAGCATGTGAGGCATTAAGCAATCTCGGACTGCATTGTTGAGTGTAAGTGACTGAGAAAATTGCATATAAACCCTAAAATA
Organism: Carollia perspicillata; assembly: GCA_004027735.1. Lineage (NCBI taxonomy): Eukaryota > Metazoa > Chordata > Mammalia > Chiroptera > Phyllostomidae > Carollia > Carollia perspicillata. The sequence continues at coordinate 16,958 of PVKM010021754.1, read as the reverse complement.
AATCAAGAACTTGGTTCCTGATAAATATAAAGCTATGTGTAGCCATGTGGCAATATCACATACATGAAAATTACATTACTTCTTCACCAAGGTAAAAGATTAATAGGGAGTGTTTTTGGCTCATAGAGTTCATAACGCACCTCTCCTTTAAAACGTATGAGTTTGTTTTGTTCATGTGACTGATCACATAATCCATTGGAATCTTAATGATCTGTGAGATAAATTGTTCACATTTTTAGAGGTACATCTGCATTACAAAACAGCAACGCTTTCAAGTGGCCACTGCACTGTTGTGCTTTTGAAAGCACTTGAGTCACACAGAGCTGCAAGTAGGAACAGTATTGATGACTCACCAACGTGCACTTTGTCATGAGCAGCAAATAGTAGTAGTCATGGAAATACTTGCCAAATTTGCTAGCATTGAAAACAAGCAACATGGACATTTTCTAAGAAGTGGCATTAGTATTTTAACTAGTAAAATGGGAAAAATTTAGGTTCTAGAAATTTGCATTCTTTGGAAGGATTAGAATGTCTTTGTATATCTAAAAACTTAAAAAACATTTTCAAATAAGAGAATTTTAAGGGAAAAGTTGACACAGCAAACAAATCAGTGTATTTATGGAGTTTCAGTTTCAACTGTTTTATATATCATTTTCAAGAGTTCTACAATATTTGCACAATCAAATAAGTAGATGAGTAAATGCCATTAAGATTACTGATCAATTTAATAATTTTTTTTAGTTTCTGTCTATATTTTAATTTCATTTGAGGGGAAGATGAGATTTAATTGTTTCCATGTTGCTACTTAGGTTTTTTAAGAATAAATTGGAGGGTCAAGTTTTATAATAAACTAAATAAGTTTAAGGCTACTTGCAACTATTATCTTGATATATAAGCTAAAGAAACAAAACATAGTTATGAATAGTTAAAGAGAACCATAGAAGAGTTTGTGATATCTAGTTTATCTGTGATCACACATTTGAATTGGATGACTTAATATTTGCTTTATTTATATTTTAGTTGCTTAGTATTTAAGCTTTAACTCTGTTTATATCTGTAGACAGCACAACCTAATGAAAATATATTAGATATGTTTTGTGAACAAAATCTTTTTTTTCTCCTATAGGGATGCCCTCTGCATCTTTATTGGTAAATCTTCTTTCAGCTTTATTCATCCCTTTTGTGTTTGGAGAAACAGAAATAAGGTTTGCCGGACAAACAGAATTTGTAGTTAATGAAACAAGTACAACAGTTATTCGTCTTGTTATCGAAAGGATAGGAGAACCAGCAAATGTCACAGCAATTGTATCGGTAAGAAAATATTGTAGTTTTATTCTTACTGAAATAAATATGAGATTTCCTAGTTTCAGTGACAAAATTTTTTTTAACTGTTTGAGATTCTGAGTAGTTCAAGCATAATAAATGACTTGCATGCACACTATTCCATATATCAAGGTTCGTAGAGCGCTCCAAGGCAGCATGTGTGTTTGGCCATAGTAGTATTTTAAAGGTACAGACCGATTATTTTAAAATGTCTGTATGTATATTTTAAAACAAACAAAGCAAAAATATCAGTATTTCTAAGTAAAAACATTTTATTTTGGGTAATTCAGATTCTAGTTATCTCTGCTTGGTTATATTATCTATTGTCAGATGGCTTTAAGAAAGTACCTGAAATATTTAAAAGTAGAAAAATGGCAATTAAAAAATCCTTAGTTATATTGGATAGCCCTTTATTTTTAGGAGAAATTAACTATGTTAACTTATATAGAAATTAGGTAGAATTTGTTAAACTCTTGATCTATTTTACACACAGTTTAATTATTGGAAGTATTTAGTGTGTATGTATTTGTGTTTATGTTTAACCAGAAAGTACTGTTACATGACCTCTAAGTATATTACTATATTTGACACCCAAAATACTTGAAATTTTCATTTATAAAAATAAGTTCTTAAGCAATAGGTTAAATAATCACTTCATGAAGCATTGTGAAAAGAGACAAAGAAAAGCTACCTCTGATACAAAACCAATATTGTACTTTTGTGCATTGTTTTTATTTTTAAATTTATTATGTGTATGTACATGTTTATTGAGTTCATTTCTAGTTTGAGTATGTGTTATACTTCATACTCTTGTAAATATAGTTTTGCTTGCATCTTAATTTTTTCAGCTTGGTCTATTATTTTCTCAGCTTCTCTTGATGGTGATGTCATCATTTTCCAATCATTCCTCGGCTGTTTTTCATTGAGGTTTCAATCTGAGCTGTTATAAATGTTTCTCTAGTGAAACTATTTACATACACATTGATTTTTGCATATTTTGGATCATTAAATGATTTTTTGGTGGTTGGGTTACTATGTTTCTCCCTTTTTAGTGGCTCTTGATATTTAATACTTTCTAAATGACTGTGCCACTTTTTATATGATATATGAACAAGTTTTCCAGCACCCTTGAAAACTTTTGGATTAAGTATTTAAAACTTAATTTATTATTATAAACAAAACCTAGAAATTGACTAAAATTTCTCTGTATATGTTCTTCATTTTTATTAGTACTAGATTATAATTTTTTCTAGTAGCTAAATTATTCATTTGGAGTTCTTTAGCAGAAGAAATCTCATATGGGTTTGCACAAGAAGTTCCTCCTTTGTAATTTTATAATTACTGCTCTCTTGAGAATCTTGTTAGCAATGCTGATATTACAGAATGATGTCTTAAAAAGTTAAGGAAAAGTTTATAATGGCTAATAAATTTAGAATGCTAAAAGAACTGGGTCTTTATTGGAATTGTGTTAGAATATAAATAATATTTCATGGTGAAACTTTTGGAAAGAGCAGTTTCTTTGAAACTGGTAGAAAAAATTAATTTTCCTGATATAGTTCAGCAGGCTACTTTCAATCCTACTTTTGGAGAGTTTTAGCTACAACTTGTCTTGTTAGGTTTGCTGTAATTCACTTCAGATCAATCAAGAGGCAGAGAAAAAATATTCATATCATACTTTATAATTATTACTTTTCTATGTAGGGATTTATTTACCTTCCAGAGCATAAGCAAATGGTTTTGTGTAGAATCATTTTTTTCTATAATGCTTTTTGAAGATGATTTTTATTAGTTGTTAAGTATTTGCCTATGTATATCCTATCTATAAACATCAAGGCACTTGATGATTCCTGTTTTTTCTTGTTGATTGCTCCAGTTGGCATCCGGTTTGCTTGTCCTATTACTGTGTTATGTGAGAACTATCTATATTTTGCTTTTGATAGCTGTATGGAGAGGACACTGGTGACTTTTTTGACACATATGCTGCAGCTTTCATACCTGCTGGAGAAACAAACAGGACGGTGTACATAGCAGTATGTGATGATGACCTACCAGAGCCTGATGAAACTTTTATTTTTCATTTAACATTACAGGTACATCCATCTTCCCATCTTAACCTTAAAATCATAAAACTCTTGCCTTGCTTAAAAATCTGTTTCTCTAGAGATAAGCCAGTTTACGTGACCAGTTGTAGTTTTCACAGAAGCTGGAACTGGAAACCTATTTGAAAGTTCCACGGCCTGGTTATTCCTCAAACAATCTTGTTTAGAATGTCCTACAGCTAGTTTTTGGATCCATTCAGCCTGTTTAGGAATTGCCCTGACACATGCTCAAGAAAACCTTGTCTTCCCTTTGGCCTTTTGCTATTTCATCCTTTCCCTGCTACCAGACGCACAAAGCGTGACCATGACTTCTGAGTTCAAAGCAGAAGGATACAAAAAGCAGGCATGGAAATGGGAGGTCTGTATGCCTTAGAACAAATTCAGAGTGTCCCTGGGAAAAAGGCTTGAATAGCCAAAGGTTTCATTGTCCTTTACAGATTGGTCTGTTAGGCTGAGGCAACAACTGCTAACAATGCTCTAAATTTTCTTCAGACCATTGAGAAATTTTTTGAATGATTATATTAGTATGATTAAATTTTCATGAAAATGATACTTGAAACAGTTATATTTTGGTTTTGTACACTTTCTTTTATATTCCTGTATGCAGCTGTTGAATACAAGAAATGTTGCAGACAATTCCCACATTTATAGAAAATTTGTTTTAGTATTTCATCTTTAATTTGGCTCTATCATTTATGGAATAACTAATTCTTAACTTTCAGTACTTTCTAAAATATAAGAAAAAGAGTAATTTTTTAATTGAATTTATTGGGGTGACACAGGTTACCAAAATTATACATGTTTGAAATACACAATTCTGCAATGCATCATCTATACACTTATTGTTTTCACCAACTCAAGTAAAGTCTTCTTCCACCACCATTTATCCCCCCTCTGTCATTTTCTACCTCCTGTTATCCTCCCTCCCCCTGCAGTCACCACTTTGTTGTCTATGTCCATGAGTTTTCTCTCTCTCTCACTCTTTTTTTGCCTAATCCTTCCACCCCCACCCTCATTTTTACCCTGAAGCTGTCACCCTGCTCTCTATGAGTGTGTCTCAATTTTACTTGTTAGTTCAGTTTGTTCATTAGATTCCACATGTGAGTGAAAACATATGGTAGTTTTTTTCTCTGACTGGCTTATTTCACTTAGCATAATGTTCTCCAGGTCCTTCCATACTATCACAAAGGGTAAAATTCTCTTCTTTTTTACAGTTGAGTAGTATTCCATTGTATAAATGTACCACAGTTGTTTTATGCACTCACCTACTGGTGGACACTTGGGCTGCTTCCAAATTTTGGCTATTGTAAATAACACTACAGTGAACATAGGTGTACATATATACTTTCGAATTAGCGATTCAAGTTTCTTCAGATAAATTCCAAGAAGTGGAATTGGAGAACATGCAGATGGCCAATAGACATGTGAAAAGAAGCTCAGTGTTACTAATCATCAGAGAAATGCAATTAAACCACAATGAGATATCGCCTCACACCTGTAAGAATGGCTATCAATAAAGAAACCGAAAGTGCTGGTGAGGACTTGGAGAAAGGGGAACCCTTATGCACTGTGGATGGGAATGCAGATTGGTGCAGCTACTGTGGAAAACAGTATGGAGTTATCTCAAAAAATTAAAAATGGGAGAATCATATATGAATACATTTTATACTGCTTACTTTATTCTCTGTCATAATAGTAATAACATTAGAATAATTACAATAGATATAGTATTATTATCCAGTGAGTACTTATAATTATAATAATTTATATTTCAATAAGCAGTGATTAATTTCAAAAACTTTTTTGAAGAATTCTTTTGGACTTCTTTTTTTACCATGTTGACTTAGTTTGAATGTATTTTCTTCATCTGTGCATTAAAAGTATTCTTGCATTTTTATTCATATTCTTAATTACTTAAAGAAACAAACTGTTAAAGTGATTATTTCCTCTTATTTTTAATTTAATTTATTTTTGGGATTTTATTTTAGAAACCTTCAGCAAATGTAAAACTTGGATGGCCGAGGACTGTTACTGTGACAATTTTATCAAATGACAATGCATTTGGAATTATTTCATTTAATATGGTATGCTGCAATTTGATTAATCTTGTGGTTGTGAGATAATAATTTAATTTTTAATTATTTGTCATGATGTTACCTAGTATCATTGTCTGTAAAATTTTTTTTTAATATATTGATTTTAGAGAAAGGAAAGGAGAGAGAGAGAGAGGAACTTCAATTTGTTGTTCCACTTATTTATGCATTCATTGGTTGATTCTTCTCCGTGCCCTGACCAGGAATAAAACCCACAACCTTCCCATATTAGGGCGATGCTCTAACCAACTGAGCTACCCAGCTAGGGCAACTCTTGTAATACTTAAATAAAATTTGCTCTAATTCTGTCCGTAGTCCACATCCTATAGACCATGCTTTTGTTCTGAAAGGTTTCTTTGAATTGATGAGGCCTGTATGATCATGATCACCTCTTATCCTAATCTTTTCTGTTGATCATTGCATCTGACTCATTTGTTACCTCCCTTGTTGCTCTCTAACTCAGATGTTATCTTAGTTGGTTCAATCTGTTATAACAAGTTACCATAGCCTGGGGGGCTTAAAAACAACAGAAATTTATTTTTCGTAGTTCTGGAGGCTGAGAAATCTAAGATCAAGATATCAGCAGATTCAGTGTCTGGTGAAGGTCCACTTCCTGGTTCATAGACAGATGTGTTTTTGCTGTGTTCTCACATGGCAGTGGGGGCCAGGGAGTTTTCCTGAGTCTCTTCTATAAGGGCACTAATCCCATTCATGAGGGCAAAGCCCTCTTGATGTAATTACCTCCCAAAGGCCCTACCTCCTAATACCATCACATCACAGGTTAGGGTTTCAACATAGGAATTGGGGCCAGAGGGTAGGGGGGCAGTGCAAACACTTTCAGTCTGTAGCAGATGTGGTAACCTGATTCCTTTTGCTAGGTTTCTTCAACTGCCACTTAAAGAAAGCATTGTCTGAAAGTTTGATGTGACTCTGAAATGAAAAAAATATTAAAAGAATACTGAGAAAACCTGTAGTAAATTTAAAATTGAATAGTAGACATTACAGTGCTTAATATGTCTGTGGTCAATCCCTACTCTGACATTTTCCCATTAATTAATATTTCCTAAAGGTTAAAACTCCACGTCATCCCTCTCAGTTTTGCTCGGCAGTTTATTTTTTTTCTCTCTCATCACCAAATTCTTGTGTCCCAGGCCAGCCCTATCTTCTGGGGTTTTATCTTTAGACACAAACATGTAAGACAGGTCCCAGCTCTTAAAGTACAACAAAATTTATCTTGAATACTGTTGGAGTTTGCCACCAAGTTTTAAACTACAAAACCTTCCTGATATGGAGACTTTTTGAATCATGTTACTAATTATCATTACTAAAAGAGGATGTGGTGCTTTCCAGCTTTTTATTTATTTTCCAATTTAGATCACTGCTACAATTGGTGTATTGCATGTCATTTTCTTAAATTATCTTTGAACAAGGTGGGCTATAGATAAGTGTGATCTTTATAACTGCAGTATCTTTATTAAAAGGATGTATGGGTAATGCAATATAATAGACATTATATTGTCATTTATGGAAATTAAATTAATTAATCAATTATTTTTATTTGAAGGCTGGGGAATTATTAGTTAATTATGAAGCAGGCTCCCTTACTTGCTTAATTTCCCTCCTTATTGCTTTTCCTCTGTACTCATTTCCAATTTATTGTCCCTAAAGTCATCCTGACTTGTTTGAAGGAACCTTTCTTTTTTACTGCTGACTTTATACATCCTAGCTTCTGGGAATGAACTGTTGTTTCCAGCTTTGGGTCCAGGCCTGTGACTCTTGTGGTCTCTGACCAAGCAGCTGCCCTGCATAATTAAAGTTGAACTAAGTGACTGTCGAGTTCACAGTAGTTGCTAAATAGACTGATTTTGGCTCCCACCTGGATCATGATCATATTAATGATAAGAGAACACTGGCGATGATAATAATAATAATCACCAGCATTTACTGAGAGCCCTCACTGCGTGTCAGGTACTTAGGATAAGCACTTGATGTGAATTACCTCTTTGAAACCTCATCCTAACCCTTTGAGACAGGCATTTCCGTCCCATCTAGGAACACTCCATCTCAGTGTCCGCTGGTGAGAGGGGACCCTCTGGCCTGGTTAGTGCACACCTGGCTGCTTCCCTCTTCCTCCTCTTCTGTGCTGAGTTTGAGCCAGCCGAGCCAGCACACTTAACATTTGAAGTCCTGGCTCTTTCTTTTGCTCAGTGATCTCGTCCTGAAAAAGTCATTAGGGGTTGTCTGCTTTTTAATGGCGAGCTGACCAATGAGGAGGCAATGGTTGGGGGGGTGGGCAAGGCCGAGTGGTTGATCCAATGAACTGTCCTGGAATTGGAGGCGCAGCTCATCTCTGTGACCTCCTGGGCCCTTGTGAGCATTTGAATTTGTCATCTTTCAACTGTATAACCTTTAAAATTCCTCAGCAGAACAGCTCGTTGATGACAGAACCAGGTTAAGATCCTATATCTTTTGCTTGACTAGTTCTGACTGTGTTCCTTTTAAAATAAACAAGCAAACAAAAAACCCTTTAAAGTGCTTTTATTAGGTGCCGTTAATGCTGGGAAATACCACATCCTTAAGAGTTAAACGTGGATTTCTTTGTGGAAATGTCATATTTCTGAGGTAACAGTTGGCACCCACTCCTGCCTCTGATTGTCTTTGCTCTTCCCATAGCCTTTCTCCATCACAGTGAGTGAGCCCAGGGGCAGAAATGAGTCTGTGCCTCTCACGCTCATCAGAGAAAAAGGTACCTATGGAATGGTCACGGTGACTTTTGAGGTATGTTTACTCCGAACTCATTTCAAATGGTAACACGTTACAGTTCATACCAGATAGCTACAATTTTAAAAATCGAGGTTCTTTGTATATGAAATATGACCCTTAATAAATGTGAAATAAAAGTAAATACTTTTATTATCTGATAAATTTAATGGTCAATATAAAAGTGTTTTCCTTGTTACTTGACTATACTATGCTTACAGGGAACACAATGTGTCATTTTAGATAGAGAATAATAATAGACCACAAAATAGAATAATAATAGTGTTAATCCCACCAAATTCGTAGAACCTTAATGATAAACCTTTTCAAGGCTATACATTTTTAGAATGCCCATGGGTTACTTAGGCTTATATAGAGGTATCTAGTGTGTAGTCTTCCCCATTTACTTTTCCCATTTCTTTAAAATACTCTTAATGGATGGTGTTAAAAGCAGTTACATTCCATCGTGGAGGTCCATAGATATTATAGCATTTGATGTGAATGAGATAGGCTGCCGGTGAGGTGTATTTCTTAGGGTGCTAGCTGTAACTATTCCATTTGATTGCTTACTGAATACATGCTCAGTATGAAGTCATCATATTGCTGTTCTATGAGTTACATATTTAAACCTTCAACTAATTTTTGTGTTTTATAAGGTCCAAAATATGATCGTATGCAATTTTCAAACATTAAAACATTAGAAAGTCTTGGTACCATTTTGTATCTTAATTATTAATTATAATATGAATAAAATGGATAATTGGATTTATGTAACATAATTCTACTGAAGCATAGAAGAGTTTACTTATGCTCATGGGGCCCTATATCATATGGTGGTTATAGTAATTACATAAGAAATAAACTGCCATAAGGCACTAAAGCATGAAAAATATAGTGAACACTAATTAAATATGCAGTACTCTTTCAAGTTCAGCACAGGAACTTAAGCAGTATTTTAAGTGCTTAGGAATATACATTTAGATAATAAATACACTTCTGAATTTTCTTCTGATAATGAATATGGGAAAATTTAAAAAATTGAATGCAGAAAGGATAAGCCATCATCGGTTATAGGATTTTCAACTTCATTGTGTATATCTGAAATTATTTTATTGGATCTTGAGTCTTTTGTTCTCTGAAATACAGCACTTAATATTTGCATATACTGTTCTATTACTTTACTCTGATGCTGTTTTCACCACATATAAATAGAAACTCTTCCCAGCACTAAGTCTCTCTCATCCTTTTTAAACTTTTACTCCACGATACTTATCTTCATCTGACACATTTATTTATTTATTATTTGTTCGTTTTCATTAAATGTAAGGTCCTGCTGGGTAGGGAGTTTGCCTTGTTCACTGCTATACTCTTATTACCTAAAAGAGGCCTCAGGCACAAAGTACTTAATAGTTTTCAAAAAATTATTTTACTAAATCCTCACATGTAGCCTGTTCTTTTATTATGCTCTTTGAAGATGAGGAAAATACTGCATAAAATGGTTGTATACCTTGCACAGGCCATGATGGAACTGCTATTTGATCTCATTACTTAAGAAAATTTACTAATTTTGAATACTTTCCTCTCAAGAAAAATATTTATGTTTTTTCTCAGGTTTAATATAACGGCTGAGATAAAATGGAAAGCTTTTACAAACCATATAGTTTAATGTTATTATAGTCAAGATCTATAATTATAGGCCTTGACTATTAATTGTAAGGGCAAACTTGCATATAGGTTAGTAGAATTCTTGCAAAACATTTTTTTAATCCTCTCCTAAAGATATGTTAATTGATTTTTAGAGAAGTGGGGGAGAGAGACAGAGACAGAAAGAGAGACAGAGTCAGAGACACAGGCATTGATGTGAGAGAGAAACATCTATCTGTTACCTCTCATACATGCCCCAACTGGGAATCAAACCCACAACCTAAGTATGTGCCCTGACTGGGATTCAAACCTGCCAATTTTTTTGTGCATGGGACAATGCTCCAACCAACTGAGCAGCCCAGCCAGTGCTCTTGCAAAACATTTTTAAGTAAACTTCAGATTTTTGTCAGCTGACATCACAATGCTTTTTTATGCTTGAGAAATGTTTTATATGTATTTCTTTGCAGATAGAGGGTGGCCCAAATCCGCCGGAAGAAGATCTGAGCCCAGTTAAAGGAAACATCACCTTTCCCCCTGGCAGAGCAACAGTAGTTTATAACTTGACAGTACTTGATGATGAGGTGGGATAACGTGAAATGCTTAGATGGGACAAGGATTCCGGCCATAGTACAGACGTGTTAGAGAATATTGTGTCAAAGATTAGGTTGTACTCAGTATTTGACATTATTTAAGAACACAGACTTATGTAAAGTTAGTATATGGGGCCAGTCATATTTTAGATATAAATAGCTATTTTGGAATATATCTTGTTAATATTCACCTTATTAAATCACATATTCATATTAAGTTATAGATCTAAAAGCTGATGAACCTGAACATACAGAATTGTCAACCACATGTAGTATAAAATTCTAAGCATTTTGTAAAAGCTAATGATTGCTTTTGGTTAGTGATTTCAGTTTTGAGCAGGTATGGTACTATTTACCCAGTATAAAATTTTACCATAAAAGCAAAGAAATTTTTACTCTGATTGATATTTGGTTGGCTATTTTAAATGTTCACATTCATAGAAAGGCTTTAGTTATTTTTACATTTCACACTGAAGGTACCAAGGGTTGAGATATATGACTGCTGAGGAAAGAACAAATTTGAGCAGCACTGTGCAAGTATATCTCTCATGAGCTAAACAAGAGAAAACATGACTTTTAATAAAAAATATCTTAGTATTGCCAGGGGTAAGAGGAATGGCTGGAAATTTATAATGATTTATCTACCTTTCTACAAAAAAAAATATGAAACCCAATCACAAGTTCCAAGAGAAGGAAAAAAGAAGACATTATTAGAAAAGAGTGTTTCTCCTGAGACAAATGAAATATTAGGTAGCAGTGACAACTAGTTTGTCTGGTTCTGGAAGCTAACAAAAACCTTCTGTTTTTAGAACCTAAAACAGTGAAAATGTTATAATTTGGGGCAATGATTAATTATACATTTTACTTGTAAAAGATCTTCTAAAGATCTGATGTACAACATGGTGATGATAGTTAATAATTATCGTGTTGTGTGCTTGAAAGTTGCTGAGAGTAGATCTTAAGTGTTCTTACCGCACACACACCAGTAAATGTGTCAAGTGATGGATGTGTTAATTGTCTTGATCTTGGTCATCATTTGATATCACATTGTATACTTTAATAAAGTATACATTTTTAAAGATTTTATTTATTTATTTTTTTAGAGAGAGGAGAAAGGAAAGAGAAAGAGAGAAAGAGAAACATCAATGTGTGGTTGTCTCTCACATGTCCCCCATTGGGAACCTGGTCTACAACCCAGGCATGTACCCTGACTGGTAGTCGAACCAGTGAACCTTTGGTTCACAGTGAACCTTTGGTTCACAGCCTAAGCTCAATCCACTGAACTACACCAGCCAGGCACATTGTACACTTTAAATATATTTGTCAATTATCCCTTAATACAGTTGAGGAAAAAAGGATCATCAATCAAATCATATTGTATTCTTTGAGATAGTTTTGCCTCTTACATTGATTGCCATTGATTGAAGTAAAAAGATGTATTTTTCACTTTTATTCATAAAATAGAATTTATAGCGAAGGAATGCTCAAGCAGCACAATGGAGATTATCTCTAGGATTTCCGTGCAGTTTCCAATATATCTATATCCATATCCAAAGCTGTATCTATATCTATATCCATATCCATATCTATCTATAATTTATGTATATATTGTAACAATGTCAATATTTTCCCTAGTAGTGACTCTTATAGCTTGTTCTCCAGAGACACATGATGTACATTTTGGAAATCATATGATTAGTATCATATGTTTAACTCTTGGATTAGAAACTGTTTAGAAAGAAACAAGAATAAATCATGTGGTTAAACACTGACAATTTATATATGATGCTTAATGCAGTTTTCTAGATTTTGGGACCTTGAATGGTGCTTCTGACCTTACCAACTTGATAAAACTAGTAAGAATATATGTTCATTTTACTGTCAAATCTTTCTAGTTATCTAAAGATTAATCAAAGTTGAAATATATTATACTTATGCTTACTTCATTATCTGTTCATACCATCACCTTATGAACTTTTCCTTCCCTGTCTAAAATGTATTATTTACCTTTACAAAATATTTCAGTAAATGACACTAAACAAGCCTTTCTGTAGGCTCCCCCTTCAGTTAGATATTTTTATTTTTATGTAATTGTATTGAAACATAGTGACTTTTTGCACTTTGGTTTCTTTGCAGGTATTTTAGCTATTGATGTTTTACCACTGTTTGTATTACTTTGACAGGTACCAGAAAATGATGAAATATTTTTAATTCAACTGAAAAGTGTAGAAGGGGGAGCTGAGATTAATACTTCTAGGAGCTCAGTTGAGATCATCATTAAGAAAAATGATAGCCCCGTGAGATTCATCCAGAGTGTGTATTTGGTACCCGAGGAAGACCACATACTCATAATTCCAGTGGTTCGTGGGAAAGATGACAGTGGAAATCTGATTGGATCTGATGAATATGAAGTTTCAATCAGTTATGTTATTGTAACTGGGAATTCAACAGCACATGCCCAGCAAAATTTAGACTTCATTGATCTTCAGTCAAACACAACGATTGTTTTTCCACCTTTTGTTCATGAATCGCACCTGAAATTTCAAATAGTTGATGATACCATACCAGAGATTGCTGAATCATTTCATGTTGTGCTACTAAAAGATACCTTAAAGGGAGATGCTGTGCTATTAAGCCCTTCTGTTGTACAAGTCACCATTAAGGCAAACGACAAACCTTATGGAGTCCTCTCATTCAACAGTGCCTTGTTTGAAAGGACAGTTATAATTGATGAAGATACAACATCAAGGTATGGTTTATTTCAAACCTGTTGCTACAATTATTTTATCATAACATTCCAAGATGTAGTGTTTGTGGTATTGGACACAATACTGAACTCTTGAGATTATGCGTCATTTCCTATACCGTGGTTCCCCTATTTTCTTTCCTACTTTGGAAGTGATTTAAATATGCAAGTGAATTCCTATTATGGTAGTTTCCTGGGACATATCAACATATCATATCCTTCATATTAAAAAACAGTCATTCTTCATGATACTGGTTTTTGTTTTTATCAATGTCTGATGGCCAGCCTGACAGTGGAAAAGTCCATCTCAGGGAACTGCAGTGTATTATGTGACTGTATATATTTCTTTTTAAAAACTCTAGATTTGAAAATATTACGGTGGTTAGAAATGGCGGCACCCATGGGAATATTTCCGTGAACTGGGTACTGACACGGAACAGCAGTGATCCCTCACCGGTAACAGCAGACATCAGCCCAAGTTCTGGAGTTCTCCGTTTTGCACAAGGGCAGATGGTAGCCTCCATTCCACTTACCGTCGTTAATGATGACATTCCAGAAGAGGCAGAAGCTTACCTCCTTCAGATTCTGCCCCACACAATACAAGGAGGTGCAGAAGTGAGCGAACCAGCAGAGGTAGGTCTCTTGTTACGCCTTACTTGTGTATTTCTGTGCAGTAGAGGAGCCAAAGAATTTGATCACACAGGTCACATCCATGTGTGCTTGATGTGACGGGAAGAACACTGGTTTTGGAAATGATCATTGCTTGGCTTGCCCAAGGTGGTCCTTTTGTTAATAAAAAAGTTCACTCTTGAAAAATTTCTACAAACTATAAATTAGGAAGGTTTTTATAACTGTTTTTCACTCTCTTTTTACTGTAGTACTATAAGAAGTAATCAGTTTTAGATATAATATATAAGTAAATATTAAAAATCTGACAAGCCTAGGAAATAAACAGTTTGGTGATCTCAGCTGTGAAAATTCTGCATTTTAATATTTTATTTCTTTATCTGTAGCTTTTGTTCTACATCCAGGATAGTGATGATGTTTATGGCCTCATAACATTTTTTCCTATTGAAAACCAGAAGATTGAAAGCAGCCCAGGAGAACGATATTTATCCTTGAGTTTTACAAGACTAGGAGGAACCAAAGGAGATGTGAAGATGTTTTATTCTGCACTTTATATTCCTGCTGGAGCTGTGGACCCTTTGAGAGCAAAAGATGGCGTCTTAAATATATCCAGGAGAAATAGCCTTATTTTTCCAGAACAAAAAACTCAAGTCACTTCAAAATTACCGATAAGAAATGATGCATTCCTTCAAAATGGGGCTCACTTCCTAATACAGGTATTTTAATGATTAAAATAATCTCAACTTTGGTTAGTTGTAAGTATACTTATCTATGTGAGAAAGTTAGTGAACCATTATTTTGCTCTCATTTATAGTTTGGGTTCTTTATAGTTTGGTTTGGTTATTATAAGTTACTTAGGGAGTCCAAAGAAAGACTGTTTCTGCTCCTAAGGCATATAAGGAAATAAAACAAGGGTTCTATAAAGTTAAAATTTTAGTCACATGATAATAAAAGCATTACCAGACATGAAATGCAGGTCAGAATAAATGGATGACATAATGGAGTAACTCACAAACTGTTCGTGGGGGAGGACCAAGAGAGGCACACTGACACGCACACGTGTGAGCGCGCGCGTGCACACACACACACACACACACACACACACACAGATCTGTTATTCTTTTGAGTGATTTGATAAATTATGACAGGAATGGGGTTTGTAGGATAAATGTTTTTTATGATGGATACATTCAGGGAAGGCATTCCAGAAATAAAAAAGCAGTATGAGAAAAATTGTATACTGTAGATACTTTTAAATAATATACTAAAAAATCTGTTTCTTTTCCTATTAACTGAAGATGTTATCTCTGGATTTTCATCTACTTAATAAGAAATAAGGACCTCAGAACATATTCTATCTTATCTCTTTTATTTCTTAACTTTTATTAACATTTTTATTGTTAAAGTTTAAAACATTTGCATTCCCTTATAATAGTATGGTAATTTTTTCCATGCATTTGATTTTGGTTGATTCTGAAAATTAGAAAACAATAAAAAGGTGCTTATCAAACTTTGGTAATGTAAATAAAGGTAATACAGATTCAGATAGTGTGAATGATAAAGAGTGTAATCTCATGTCACTGTGTTTTTGGCCAACTGATATATATCAAATAAAATAGCATATTTTATCAATTTTTTGAATCAAGTCACATTTAAATTTGCTTCATAATTTTACCTAGACTCTTTGGGTGGTTTATTGCTTTCTTTGGGGTTTTGAATTGCCCCCTGTATGCCATCCTCACCATGTTAGGTCTGTCAGCTGTCTAACATACGTTGATTATTTAGTTCATTATGTTGCTTTCTCTGCCTTCTTCATACCTGCTCCCTGGGACCGTTTTGACTGAACTTTTGAATTTTCATGACCTCTTGGCTTTTTCTTAAGTTGTGTTTCAGTTTTGTAATGGTATGTCTATCCTCAAATGCATGTGCAGAAAATGTATGCACAAAGTAAACTTTCTGAGTGTTTGAGCATCAAAAAATAAGTTTTTTTACAGATTGTTTTGATAGAAATTTCTAGGTTAAAATAATTTGTTCTTCAGATCTTGGAAAGTTTTGTCTTATATAATTTCTAATATGAAATTTGAGGGGAAAGAAATAATTTATCTTTTTCAGTAACTTGTTCTTTATCTCTGAAAGCTTTTTTCTTTCTTTTAAAATATCTTCTTGGTGTTCTGAGTTTCACATGGTTGTGTTCCACCTTGCTGAGCACTCAGGGGGGTGGGTGGCCCCTTTTATTTTGAGATTTTTGTCTTTGTTTTTTAAGCTGGGCTGCCAGTCTCATGCTTGTACTATTCGTGCATTTCTTGAGAATTCCTGGCGAAGGGATCTGCTGGATGATATATATATATATATTTTGTGGGGGGTAACTTTTTGTAATATGCCTACCCAGAGGGAGGCCTTTTCCCAGTGTTCTCAAAGGCTTTGTTACTGACAGGACATCTTCATCTTTATTATTATTATTACTGCTGTTATTTTATTATCTCCTCAAAATGAGGAAATTATGATATGATGCGTATTTCTGTGTATGAGGGTAATCCGCTTTTTAGAGGCTCCTTGAGTTTCTCTTTTTGGAGTGATGGGTGTTATTTATGTTGTGTTTGTTGCTCCTGAGACCTGTGGACCCTTCTTGTGAGATGGCAGCTGAATGGTGGGGGTCTGCTGTTGAGCTAGTGGTCAAGCCCATGGCCCTGGCAAGAGGTTAGAGCAACTAGCATACTGCCAGCAGAACAAATTTAAAGATGTGTTCAGAAATTTTTTAAAAAAATATTTTATTTATTTATTTTTAGAGAGAGGGGAAGAGAAGGAGAAAGAGAGGGAGAGAAACATCAATGTGTAGTTGCCTCTCATGTCTCCCCTACTGGGAACCTGGCCTGTAACCCAGGCATGTGCCCTGACTGGGAATTGAACCAGTGACCCTTTGCTTCACAGGCCTGTGCTCAATCCACTGAGCTACACCAGCCAGGGCGTGTTCAGAAATTTTAATAAGAAATTTAAGTTTGGCCCTATACAAAAGATGCCATAACTATCTTTTTAAAGGTGGTTTTATTAATATATGGAAATATATACTCATTTCACC